>PVJH01024346.1:0-33204 GCA_004026705.1 Nesogale talazaci | reverse complement strand
TCCTGACTCTCCATCTCTGTTCATCGGAGTGAGTCAACATATTAAAGTCGTGGTTGATTGTTTGACTGAAGGGCTTTGACAAATAACCTGGCGCTGTCGGATTCTGCCGCGCAGCCCAGCGTCCCTGCGGGTCGGTGCTGGGGCTCAGGGTCGCGCTGAGCCAGGGCCGCGCCCTGGGCTCCCCAGGCGGGCCAGAGGGTCTGGGAGTTCCCCAGAGGTGTTTAAGCTCCGCAGGCCGACTCTGTTCAGGTAAATCCCCTTTCAAACCACAACAAAAGCGTCCTGGGAAGATAGAGGTCGGATCAGAGGACGCTCTCCGGGCCTCAGAAAGGGTCACGCGGAGGCAAACAATGACCGACAAGCCGATCTTATCAAAGAAAAGCCCTTTCAATGCCTTAATAACCACCGCATTCTGTTTGAATTACCACTACTGAGCAAATGGGCGCCCGGTCTTTCATCGTCCGCCCCGCCGGCGTATTAGCATAAACACGGCCAGGCGCATTTGAATGGCCGCTGCGGGCAGACCCCGGTCCGCCGGGGACACGGAGGAAACTCAGGGGTCCCCAGCTCCGTCCCTCCAGTGCTCGCCCCGAAGCCCACTCGCGGCTGTCACGCGGCCTCGCACTATCAGGGACAAGAGGACTCTTTGGAGCAAGCAGGTCACGGGTCTTATGCCCCTGAAGCCCCAGGGCGCCCCACCTCCCCCCAGCCGACCGACCGAACGGCCTAGGTGCTTTTGACCCCGGAGTCGCTTTTGCTAGGGCGCTGCCCTTTCAGGGTCCCGCGGGGAATGTGGTCACCAGGTCGCTGGGCGCTCGGGAACTCTCGCCCCCAGACGGTGGAGGCGCCCCACACCCCCTGGGAACCGAAGACTGGCCGGAGGAGGGGAAGGATGCGAGGGACTTGTTAGAATTCATTATTGACTGCGAAAGTCGCCACCCTCTTTCCGGGGCCCTAAAAGAGACAATGGCTGGGCTGGGAAGGTGTACGTACATCAAAGAAGAGCGGGCCGCGCGCTCCCCCCCGCCCCCTCCGCCCCTTGACAGATGAGGCTCCGCAGAGAAGTCCGACCCGGCCCGCGGTCCCGGCCTCCCACATTAACATCACAAGGGCGCCGGGCGCCGACCAAGGGCTTGCCACCTCCGCCTGGGGTTCACAGCGGCCCCTCATCTGCAGACCCTGCGGCCTGGGCTCCTAGGGCTCCACTCCGCTCTTCCCTCCCCCGTGCCTCCTCCCCCACCGCGACGGTCCGAGGACGCACTGAAGGCCCGGGCCAGCGCGCCCAAGGCAGGCTCCCCAGCACCTTTCTTGCGTGCGCTTGGTGGTTCTCCTCGCCCCCCCCCCCAGGGTAAAAAAAGGCCCTGACCCAGAGGTTCTCCAAGATCTGGCCCACTGGCCTCCCCCCAGTGACCGCTTTTGCCACCCAGCCGCCAGCCAGTCCTCAGAGCCAGAGCCGTAGACGCCGCAGCCCCGGACGGGCGCAACGTTGGATACGGCTGTAAACGTCCTCCTTGCGCCTATGAGCGGGCGACGAGGACCAGGGGGACAGAGAGAGAACGAAGCGGAAGCGAGTAGGACTGCAGGAAACCGTCAAGAAATTAAAAAAAAAAAACGCACCGCCGCCAGGCCTGTGGCGCCACACCAATTTGCCCTCCTTCCCACGAACCCCGTCATCCCGGTACCAGTTCCCAGCCCGTCCACCCAGAGTCAGTGTGGGCGGGGGGCAGGGGGGTGGGGAGAAACCTCTTCCCAAGCTGCTTTCCTGGACGCTTTTTCACACTAACAGGCACTCCAGAGACCCTGGCACAGAGAACTGGGGAGAACACACACACACACACACACACACACACACACACACACACACTTTCAGCCGGATTTCTTCCCCTCTCTGCTCTCTGGGAAGACAAGGGAAGACCCTGTGGCCTCTCCATCAAAGCCCCCGGCTCCAGTTGGGAATAACGTTGTGCTTGGAATAACCGCTTTGGTCCTTGTCAGATCCAGGGTTCATAGACCCTACAGGTGTCCCTCACCCCATGCCCTGGGTTTCCCCAGGCACCCGAGGCACGCATCTCTTTTTCAGCAATAACTGCAGGTCAGAGGCACCCGCGTCCTTCACCTTCTGCTCTTCTTGACTGGCTCCATTGAATGAGCCCAAGCGGCCACTTGGCCCTAGACTCAGTATCAGTTCCTCCTTGGCTCCTCGAGTCAGCCAGCTCCAAGGCCTTTGGGGGGAGGGCAGGTGGAGGGGTCTGGGCTCTCGCAGAGCTGGAGGTGTATGTGTGGGGGGGTGTACTAAGCTGCCTGTAGTCTGGGACTAGAAGCCTTGCCCCTGAGCACTGGGCAAGGCATGTGGGCTCCAGGACCAGCCAGCTCCCGCCGGGAGCTGCTCCTAAGCGCCCCAAGGCGGTGAACCAGGAAGGGGTCCAACACCCCTACCTCCCGCCTCGCCTCCTCCGCCCTAAAGGGAACGCGCTGTTCCGAGACCTCAACTATTCCTGCTGCAGCCCGGGGCCGCCGCTCACCTTGGCTCCCGAGGGACGGCTGCGTTGGTTTCCGCATCCACTCGCACAGGTTCCGCCGCTGACCTCCCGGGGACAGCTGCTCGGCGGCGGCGGCGGCGGCGGGGGCTGCGGGCGGCGGCGGCCCGGGCGTGAGCGTCTGCAGCAGTCCCGAGGCGCAAGGCGGCGCGGCGGGCGCGTGGTGCGCGTGGTGGTGCGGGTGGTGGTGCGGGTGGAAGTCGGCGGGGCTAGTGTAGCCCATGGCGGCGGCCGGGGAGCCTCCGTTGAGGCCATGCGCCACCGCGTTGGCGGCGGCCGCGGCCCCCCCTGGCGCATAGCCGGTCCAGTCCTCGCGGAGTGGGGCGCCGTAGGCGGCGGGCCAAGACGACCCGGGGGACTGAGCGCTGTCCAAGTTGGCCGCCGCCGCCACGTGGTAGCCGCCGTAGTCCGGGTACTGCGGGGGGCTGACGAAGTTCTGGGGCGCCAGGTTCAGGCCGCCCGAGTGGCGCACGGAGCTGGGGTACATGCTCACGTCCTTGTCAAGGAGGTAGCTCACGTACATGGTGGCGAAGGCCCCGGGTCAGACTTCACCATCGCTGCCTGGCACGGAGGCTGGCGGCTGCGGGGCGCGCGGAGAGGACGGGGCCCGCCGAGAGCGCGCGGGGAGGCGGTGGCTGCGCCCCCGAGGGCGCGGTGTGCGGGCTCCTCGGCGCTCCTGCCTCCCAGGCCGACCCTCCTGACGAGCAGCCTGCTTCCTTTTCTTCCTCCTTCCTTCCCCACTCGGCCGCAGGAGGCGGAGAAGACTTGCCACCGGCTGGCGTGCGGAACCCAGGGCCGGTGACCTTACGTGATTAACGAGTGTTTACAAGACTCTATTAGTAAAGACAGAGACACCAATGGCTGGAGACGTCGAGGCGCAACGCGCACCCGGCGCGCAACGCCCCCTCCCTCGCGATTTGCATTTTAAAAGATAAGGGCGGGGGCGGGGGGAGCTTCGGAGAGGGCACGGACCCGATCACAGCTACATATTCAAACCTGTATTGTTCCAGCTTCCTCCTTCCAACCTGTGCACTTTAACCTCCATTCACCAGGTTCAAAGAATGGAGCCCAGAGACTTGTAAAAGAGGGGCGCGGGGGCGGGGGCGATCTTGGTGGGAACCTAAGTTTAGAGACCTGGGACTGTGGTGTTTGTAGCCATCCACAAGGAAGGGGGGATTAAGAAACTTCTTGCGCGCGCAGAGAAAAGGTCGACTTTGCTTTGAGAAGCCTGTTTCAGCCCGCACACCCGTGAGGCGCAAAGGACAACGGTCCCGACGTGAGGCCAGGAAATAAAAAAGCACCCGGCAAAATAAAAAGGCCCCCAAACCCAAACCACACACACTGTCACGGCGAGTCACTTCTTGCTCAAGAAAGTTAAATGAGGATTCGGTCTTTGCTCGGAGATTTCAGTCACAGCCATTAAGGTTTGTAAAACATAGACGTGCAAGACGGGACACAGAACAAAACAGAAAACTAATTTCTTTTTTTTTTTGGAAAACGAACTTTTAAAAATGGCGAAACCAAAACGAGTGTAACTAATGTCAGATTGGTGACTTCGTGGGGACGAGACACAGCTGGGAGCTGGCTCCTGTCTGGGTCTCACAGACCAAGTGCCTGCCCACTACTCAGAGCGTTCCGTGGGCATTTATTCCATGAGCTGCATGTATTACATATTTATGATACTTCGATAAATGACTAGAATCACAGGAAGAAAGGAGTCTCGAATTTCTACGATGGTCCATAGGATTTTTCTCCGTCTGACCGTCCCTATAGCGATGAGGAGGTCTCTCTCTGTCCTTTGGATATCTTGCCTCATCTCTGTGCCTTACAATTGTGTTCTTTGTTGTAAAGGAAACCATTATCCCAATGCCCACAGTTTGCACCCACAGGGGGTGAAAGGGAAACCCGACCATTGGTCGATGCTGCTTCCCGGAAACTACCAGTGAGGAGGGGGCAAGGATTGACAAAGCTTGTCCTAGGATCCTCTTTGAAGAGCCCAGAGCTAGTGACCAAGGGCTGAAAGTCTCTCTCTCTCTCTCTCTCTCTCTCTCTCTCTCTCTCTCTCTCTCTCTCTCTCTCTCTCTCTCTCTCTCTCTCTCTCTCTCTCTCTCTCTCTCTCACACACACACACACACACACACACACACACACACAGCCTTGGGAACAGGGGTTGAATGAGCTGCTTGGCTCCGAAACTGTCGGGCGCAAGGGCCAGAAGCGCCAAGCTGGGACACCTGGTGCAACCCCGTATCCCTTTCAAAGAGTAAAGGAAATGGGCTGGGCAGCTCCGGCGGCCACCTTTCTAAGCATCCCGAGTCCGCTGCCAGACCCAGGTCACTCAGGTGGGGCGGGGGGGCAGTCTTCATGCGCTCCAAGAACTCTCAGACGCTCTGGCACGCGCGCGCGCTCCCTGAAACCTGCACTTGTCGGTTCTCAGCGGCTAGCACGCATCCGTCTCCTGGATCGTTGTGAGCCACTTCTCTCAGTCATGGCTGGGACACTTTCAAGTATGATTCTCTCCCTTCCTCCTGACACTTCCCTAGAATGGGGACAAAGCCCAGGTGGACACTCACTCTCCCTATTTTCAGGGTGACAACCATTGGGTGCTGGGTGCAGAATGGGAAATAGCCCAGGTTGGTGGGAGCCTGTGCCGCTTGGGTCTCCACCCTTGTGTGTTCCAAGGAAGAATGGGGAGAGTGGTGGCCCTGGGGCTTGTGGTGGTCCAGAGAGAGAGAGAGAGAGAGAGAGAGAGAGAGAGAGAGAGAGAGACCCTGATGTGCTCCAGAACCCAGAGACTGGAATAGGCCACACAATCATCCCTCCTTATCTGAGCATCATCAGCCCACATCACGGACAGTCCTAAAAATATAAGTCAAAGAGAAATGGCAACCCCATTCCACAACCCAAATCATTTTGTGGATAAGGAGAAAGAAAGAGGCTGTGTGGGCTCAGATGCAGCCTGGGGGAGGGGAAATGGGGCGCTGTGGACTTTTGATCTCCCTCATCCTGGGAGATCCAGCCTCTCTCTCTCTCTCTCTCTCTCTCTCTCTCTCTCTCTCTCTCTCTCTCTCTCTCTTTCCCCACACCCCTCTCCAAAGCCCAGGTCCAGGCTCGAGCCTGTGTCTTTGGAATCCTGGCATTCTTTGGGACAATCACTTTATTGGGGACAACCATCGCTTCCACCCGCCCTGCGGTGGCCCTGGCCGCTTCCTGCGTTTTTTATGGCCGGGACCCGCCGGCCGCTGGCTAATTGTCCTGGTTTTCCAGCTGTGTCTCTGTGCTTGCCCCGGAGGGCAACACTCAGGCCCAGGACCCAACTCTGTGGGGAGTGGCCAGGGCTGGGGGCCCCAGGACCCCAAACCAGTCGCCAGGCCCAGAAACCCTCAGCTCTGGGGCTGCCAGGTTGGGAAATGAACCCCCAGGAAACCTCAGGGTTCTCTCGCTGTAAAATATCTGTGGCATGACTCCCAGAGGTCCCTGGGGACAGTTTTGACATCCATACTGTTGGGTGATGGGGGGTGGGAAGCTGAAGAGGGTGCAGCTCACATGGGGGGGGGTCAGCCAAGAGAGGGCCCCCTGTTCCCCAAGGGGCAGTAATTAGGTGGTGGGGCTTCTAGAGAGGACAGGGAAGGGGAAGGTGGTCTGTGTGTCTTTGGGGGAGCCTTTTGAGGAGATGCGGCAGCAGGGGTTCCTGTGGGCCAGCTCCACACTGGGCGGATCCTCCAACCTGAAGCGCAGGTGCTCAGCCAGCCAGGGAGTGTCATCCTCATGACCGCAGGTCCCTCTCAACCCTCTGCTTGAGGCGCTGGGTGTGTGTCTGGAGTCTTTTAGTTTGCCCTGTGGCCTGAGCCAAGATCTCCCCCCACCCCCACATCCCACACCAAGATCTGCCCCCTGGAGAAGGGACTGAGAGGTATCTTCCAGCCCTATGGCTGATGGCCTGACCCAGGCTCTTGATCCAGGCTGGCCTGATAAGCTGGGGGGGCGGGCGGGGGGGGGAGCTGTCTGGTCTCAAACTGAAGTTGCGGGGGGAGGAGGGGGTGGTGGTGGCAAGAAACCAGGGATAGAGAAGGAAAGGTCTGAGAAAAGGAGCCTTAGGCAGAGATAGGCAAAGAAAGTACCAGGGGACCTCAAAGGGATATAGGTCTCTCTGTAAATGACGCTGCAGCCCCCAGAGGTGACACATGGTCCTGTGACAATGGGGACCCACCTGTGGCCTGGGCAGGGGTGGTTCAGGGGGAGCAGGACTTGGCTCAGAGTGATGGGCTGCTTGGCTGATGGCACCTCAGGGACTGCACAGCCCATTGACACAGCTGCGCCCAGCTCAAAGGTCTGTTGTGTTTGTTTCAGCTCAGGGGGACCCTGCTCTGCCCATAGTTGTGACTCCCAGAAACTCCTAGAAAGCCCAGAACCCTTGTGATCCAGATAGGACAGTCAATCCCTGTGTGGCCAGAGCTACCCTCTCCTCCCCTGGGCAGGATGCCTGGGATCCCAGGAGAATGAAGGAAGCGTGTTTTCCCCACCCCCAACCCCCCCTCCAAGTAGGATCTGCCTGAGCAAATGTGTGCCCCTGGTGGAAGCAGCTCCATTTGTACTTCTCGATGGGGCAGTGCTGGGAGTCCCGTTCCCTTTAAGCACCCTCAAAGGGCACCTCTATCAAAAACAGGCTCACCAAAGACCGTAGCCACCCTGCCTGCCTCAGCCCACTCAACTCTAATCTCTGGGAGGGACATCATTCAGTGTCCTGCTGCTGGCTCCTCCAAGCCGCCCCCCCCCCTCAAATCCAACCAGCTCATCCTGATTGCCCACAGCTGGCCTTCACAGGGGCAAGTGTGGCTGACCCAAACAAGTGAAGATGTTGGTCCCTTAGCTCTTGGACATGCTGAAGGATCGGTCCTTCCCCATCTGCAGAACCTGTGTGCTGATTTCCTGAGGTGCCTTTGGTGGACCAGCGCCTCCCTCTCAAGGGTCAGGGGTCCAAAGAGAGTGGTCTAAGGCATGAGATACTGCCTCTGTTCCACCCAAAAGGAGCCCTGGTGATGGAGTGGTCATGTGTTGGGCCACTGATTTCATAAGCTCAGCAGTTCAAAACCATCAGCCACTAGATGGGAGAGAGCGGAGGTTTCCTTTCTATGTATTCCTGTGAAGATTCTCAGTCTCACAAACGCACAGAGGCCAGTGCTACTCTGCCCTCTAGGCTGACCATGAGTCGCAATGGCAGTGAATTTTGAGTTTCATCCCAAATACCTGGCAAAGCCTGGAAACCTGGGGGGCGTGGGAAATCCCAGGGAAGCTAGGGGATGCTCCGGTGCAGCTCGCTAGTGGGGTGGAAGGTAGGCTGTTCCATAGAGGTTGACCCTTCCCCCGCCCCTCCCTTCTTGACAAGCCGGTCTGAAGGCCCCAGGTGGGCATTTTGGGAAGCACTCTAATTCCATGTCCATAAACGTCAGGGGTAAATGCTAGCTGCTGGGAGACCCGGATCTGCTGGCCCGCTAAATGTCACCAGGTGGCCTCCACTGGAGGGCCTTCAATTAACATTTGTTCTCTCACCACTGTCCCCTCTCTGGATAGAACTTTGGGTGTCCTATGAAAAACGCCTTCCTCCTTAGAAGTCCCAGGGACTGCTGTGGCTAAGGGGCTGCTTCCGGGGAGTCAGTGTGGCAGTTCATGCAGCCCAGAGTCCCAGAGTCCCTGCCCTCCATCTGAAAGCTTATGCTGGCTCTCCCGACTCCCTGAGCCTGACTCACTGGGTCATCAGCTCTGTCTGGTGGAAAGCCAGGGCCCTGGGTCTCATGTCTCCCATCTATTTTACAGAGGAGAAATCAATTGGGGACCTAGAGGAGTTCAGTAACTTCCGCAAGTCCTTCCAGCTCTCTATTCCAGCCCCTACAATGAAAAGAAAGTATCCTAGGGGGTACAAGGGTTAAGGAGTTGGCTTCTAACCAAAAGGTTGGCGGTTCTAAACCCCCACCCGGAAAAAACCCTGGGAACCTGCTCGCGTAAAATATGCTCCTGTAAAGATTGCAGCCTTGAAAAACCCTTGAAGCAGTTCTTTTCCAGCTCCTGCAGTGGCTGAGTGGAAGGTCAACTCAAGGGCATGTAGGGGTTCTCCTTGCACCCCAGCAGCTATAGCGGCTGGCCCAGATGCTAGTCTGGTTTCAGCTATGGGTGCTGCCCTAGAAACCTCACCCACCCACCCCCTAACACAGAAGGATCAAGCAGGCTCCCCAGAATCGGTCCTTCCCAACACCTCCAGAGAAAACCAGGACCACCAAAGTGTGCGCTATCCATATGTCTGACTTTCATAGGCACTGCCCCCAACTGTAACTTTCTGGGGTATTCAATAATGACTCTCCAGTAAATGGCAGGTGGAGGTCCCTAACTCTCACGCCAGCATGTCCCCATTCACCCACTTTAGTCTCACCTTCATGTGTTCTGAAAACTGCCTTGTTCTCTTTATAAATCACCCCGGACGCTCAACCCTAACAGATCTGGGGTCGTTGCTGGGGAAATGTGTCCAATTTAAGATGCAGTAAAAACCAGGTTGTGTGTGTGTGTGTGTATGTGTGTTTTCTCTCTCTTCCCAGGGTCTTCAGATGCCTTTGGTGCATAAAGATAAAAAAAAAAAAGCCAGCTCTCTGATTTGAGTACAAAGTATGTTTTCAGCGTCTCCCAGTTTCATGACAAGTCAGTGTGAGTACCTAGCTGGGGCAGGTCTTTCCTTCCTGGGTCCTTTGACTGGAGAGTAACCAACCCTTCCTCTCTCCCCTGCACCTGGACTTGGGAAGTACTTTTGAAAATCCATGGAGCACAGACCAGGGAAGTTTGTGTGCAGTGAGGGTGTGAGCTGTGGAAGTGTCCCAGATCAAATCTTGATCCTCTTTTTAGCGTTGCCACTGGTCCTGGGTCTTTGAGTTGTCTCTTTAACGAATTCGGAGGCTAGGTGTTCATTATTCACTCCGGAAATGCCCCAAGCGCTTCGGAGCCCCTGAAGCTGACTGGGCGGCTGCCAGAGACCAGCCGGCGTTTGGTGGCCCCTTCTCATGGATCCGCGGCGCGCTCTCCCGCGTCCTGCGTAGTTCAGAGTGCCGAACCTGAAGAGACCGGCGGGAGCCCAGGGCCTGTCTTCTTGTTGGAGTCTGATGGACTTGGAGAAGATTGCTCTGGGAGCGAGGGCAGCACCCCCCTCCCCTGCTGCCCAGCCCTAGCGATGCCCCACCCCCACCCACCCCATCGCCTGCTGTGGCCCAGGTCCCTAGTCCGGGCGTCTTTTTGCTGAGCTCCCAGCCTTCCATCTCGAGCTCTTTGGGGAGGGGCAGATCTGGAATGGCCACCCATTCCCTCTGCAGAAATAACCCATTTCCCCAACAAGCTTTGAACTGTGGAAAGACAATCATGTAATTGGAGACGCCTGGCTTCCCAGAGCGCCTCTTCTCCGGCTGGGCGCCTCTGCATTGCTTCTGTGGAGCGTCTTTGCTGGAGGAGGGAAGAGCAAGCTCTCTATGAAGGGGCCCCGTGGGAGAGTTGGGTGCCTCCACCCCCCACCCCGTGGGCTGGGAGGCTCCGTGTAAGGCCTGTCTCTGAGTGCTCCTGGGTCACAGGTCACAAAACCTACCTGGTTAGCAGGATTCTGTGTGGAAAGCCCCCAAGTTACCCTGGTTGGAGCAGGCTGGTGTCCTGCCTCAGGGCCCTGCTGCTAAAGTAGGGGGTGGGAGTGCAGGACAGGAACTAAGTCATTAAACTGGCTTCTCTGGGTACACCTGGCTTTCCCAGGGGACGGGATGCAGTAACTTCCCTGACACACATCCCCCCCACCCCATCTCACTAACACTGGTCCCACTAGCTGAGGACACCTGTATGAGGGACAGGGACAAGGAGTGAGTGTATTGTCCCCAGTGCCCCCAGAGCCATGGTGTCTTTTGGTGGAAAGTGAGGGTGTGTGAGCATGGGTGCGGTGGGTGGGTGGGGGACACCCACAGGTCTCTTTCCAGGAGTGCAGTAGCTGGGCTGGAGCCTGTCAGGCTTGGGGACTCCAGCCTGTGTGGGTCTCCTCTCTGAGTCTGTGTGTCCTGGGGAAGAGAGGACAGTGATTTGTGATGATTTGCATCTGTGAAGCCTAAATAGCCTGGGTGCCTGTGTGTAAGAGAACGAATGAATGAGTAAATGAATGAGACAGGGCTCTCAGCCTAGTGCTGAGTTCAGGCCTCCAGTTTCGGAAGCTGCTCAGCCCACCTAACCACACCCACTGCACTTTAGGGGATGTCAGCTCAGAGTGAGCCTGTAGGGTCCAGTAAAGGGGTCCCAGGGGATCTGAGGCTGACATATTAACCAGGGCAGACAGCCTCACTCTCTTTCTTCAGGAATGGGTGTGGGGTTTGAAGCCAGGACGTAAGGGGGGGGGGCATCCTCCTTGATCACTGGGACACCCAGGCTCTGACACTCTCAGATTGGAGGTTGGCAGGCTGTCCAGAACGGACTCACTGTCCTGTTTGGGGAAGGCTTCCCTGGACATCTATGTCCATCCATTACCCGCCTAAGTCGGTTGAACAAGGCAGTGGGCCCTGCCTGGTCCAGGGCACATTGGAGGACAGCCTGGCCAATGTTGTTATTTTAATGACTGGTGAGCACCCTCCCCCCAATACCCTCCCACCCCTGCCGTGTTCTGACCTTGGGCCGACCTTCCATATTGGGAGACAACACCCCCCACCCCTCATTCAGCCCCTTGGCTGGGCTTCTCCACTGCCCTGGCCTCTCACTGATGCTGCCCTGGCGCTGGTGGGCACGGGGCATGAGGTCGCCAGTGAGGCAGACGAAAGAAAACCAGAGAGGTGCTGGGGAGTCCGCGATGTGTTTTCCTGCTTGGGGGCAGGAGAGGGAGGCCGGCGGCTCAAGCGGGCGGGCCACGGGCTGGGCTCCAAGAGGGTTGAGGGGAAACGAGAGCGCACACACGTCCCGGGGATGAGATGGAGTGGGATGGGGTGGGCCAGCGGAGCGCCAGAGGGGCGCTAGAGTAGTCCGAGGGCCTCCAGGTTCCTCTCCCGCTGTGGGCGCGCGCAGGCCGGCCTGGTGGGGGCTACAACCGGGAGAGCTCGGTGCCCAGCAGGTCGGCCAGGCGCAGGCGGCCGATGGTTTTCACTTCGCCCAGGGCGGTGCGCAGCTCCTGGGCCGGCGGGCAGTGCAGCCGGCGCTCCAGCTCGCGGGCCACGGAGGCCGGGTCGCGGAGGCGCGCCGCCAGCACGAAGGGGAAGCCGAAGCGCGCGCGGTACTGCGCGTTGAGCCGGGCCAGACGGTCGCGTTCGGCCGCGCCCAGGCCCTGCAGGCCGGCGGCGCGCTGCTCGCGCTGGGACTCGGCCGTCAGCGTGCCCCGCTGCAGCTCGCGGCCCGCCAGGTCCGGGTGGCAGCGGAGGATGCCCTCCTGGCCTGCGGAGAAGCACAGACACACACGGGGCGTCACCGGACAGCGGTGGGGGGAGCCCGGGGGTGGGGAGGGCAAGGGGGGCGCCCGCCCCTCCCTCCAGCGTGCCCCAGACTTTGCACGCGTCACTCTGCTCCCCGGGGCCAGGCCCGGAGCTGGGGGCGGGGCGGGAAGTGAGAGGTTTGTCCTTTGAGACCTTGGGCGAGGGGAGAGGGGGCCCTAGAAGGTTCGGAATTTACGACTTTCTCGGGAGGGAGCGGGGCGGCGATAAGGAGCGGGTGCGCTCCACAGCCTTTCAAAGTCCTTTGCTCTCAGGGGGGCTTTGATGTCCAAGGGGGGCGGACGCGATGGCCTGAAGACTTCCTGAGCGAGCCAGGGAATGAGTTTCGAGCTGCTCCGGAGGGGAACGCGCAGGGCAGGGGCGGGGTGCGTCCGCGGGGACCCTGGGGCTGGGCAAACACACACCCAGGACTCTGTGACCCAAGGGGAGCTCCTGGCGCTGGAATCCAGGCTCTAAAGGGGATTGGGGGGGCACGGGGATGGACTGGGGAGGGGGGCCGGGGGGCGCGGGGCGCCTGCTGGACAGATGACCTGCCTGTTTCCAGCGGGAACTTTGTGTTAATGGGGTAAAGGGGCGCAGCGACCACCTCTGGGCGCAGCGACCACCTCTTCCTCCTCCTCCCAGAGGGACACCACGGGAACAAGGTGCTTTGGGAAGAACATGTCTCAGTGCCACCTGGGCCTAAGGTTGCAAAGGCACCGATGGTTGGGGGAAAGTGGGATTCTGGCTTCCAGAAACTGGATTGACTCAGTGTCTGCAACGAAGGTCTCAAGCAGAACATTCCCAGGAGAGAGGAGAGGGCTGGACTGGGTGGTATTGCCCTATGCGTCCCCCACATTGCCGTCAAGTCAGTGCCCATGCCTGGCTTCTGGGGTTCCCAGAGTGCAACAATGGGAACTCGCGGGACAGCTGGTGGTTTCGAACAGCTGACCTTATAGTCAGCAGCCTCATGGGAAACCATCCCACAGGGCTCCAAAAGAAGAAAAAGGGAAATCCCTGGGGGGTGGGACTGCCCAGAGCTGGGCAGAGCATCCAGTCCATTCAGACAGAGGGAGCTGGGCCTCCCGACCCATAGTGACCCCACGCACACCAGAAAGCTACCTGTGTGCTTACCCCCCCCCCCCACTGTCCTCACCACAGTTCCTATGCCTGAGGAGTGGACACAAGGAGTAATGCCTAGGAATGGTCCAGGAGCCCTCATGGGCCCCTGGAAGGACACACAATAGCACCAAGCTGGGGGGACATCCCCCAGTCACAGTCCCTGCCTCTTCAAAGCTCAACAGAGCTTTCCGGCTCTGGTCCTGAGACTGGCCTCCTTGAGGGGCTGGAATCATGGTGGGTGGGGAAAGACCTTTAATTATGGTATATTACACACACACACACACACACACACACACACACCCTTCAGACACAGAGCCCAGTCTGACCCCTCTGGAAACAGACTCAGTGGGAGGGAGGCTGTGCTCTGCTCCGCAAAGTTCTCAGTCTCACAGCAGCAGACATGTGTTTTACAGCACCGTCATTGTAAAGGGAAAAAGAGGCCATGCTTCTCAAACCAAAGGACAAGACTTTAAAGACTACCCCACCCCGAAGGGGAGAGGGAAGGAACCAGAAGGCAAAGAGGGAGGGAGGTTGGGTAAAGCCAAAAAAAGAAAAATTTATAAATTATCGAGGGTTCAGAGGGTGGAAGGGTGAAGGAGGGGTGGGGGATGAGAAGCTGATACCAAGGGCTCAAGTAGAAAGAAAATAATCGAAAAAGACAATAGCAACATAGGTACAAATGTGCTTGACACAATGGATGGATGGACGATGGAATGTTATAAGCATTGTAAGAGCCCCATAAAATGATTTAAAAAAGGAAAAAAGATGAAGAAAAAGGACCGTATATGGTGTGCATGTTTCTGTGTGTGTTTGTTGGTGTGTAAATGTGTGTGTTGGTGTCTGTGTTGGTGTGTATATGTGTGTTAGGGATGAACCGTTTACTGGGATTTTGTTTGTTACTATTTTGATGAGTCTGTACAACGACGTAGATTGGGGTTTCCTTTGTCCGTGTTATATTCTGTAAACACAGGAAAATAAATAGTGAGAAAGGGGGAGGGAGAGAGAGACCGAAAGAGAAAGGTCACAGTCTTAATACATTCCCTCCAGTTCTTTACCCAGTGGGCGGGTGGGGGGGGGGACTGTGGGAGGGAGGAGTTGGGGAGTAAGCCCAGATAAAGCTCAGATGACCTGTCCAGGCCATTGGGGCAGAAGCTGAACACTGGACTCCCTTCTGTGACACCAGCCACCCCTTCCACGTGACCATGGATTTGGAGCCCTCTGCTGAACCTTGCTCCTCAGAGGGTGCAAGCAGGAGGGACACTGAGCCTGGCTGGATGCCGTCCTCAGCCCATGCAGGGCCCCCCCAGCTCCAGGGCCCCCCAACTGGTCCTGGGTGCGGCAGACCTCCTATGAGTGTCTCCTCGCACTGTCTCCACCTCTGCTTCTCCACCACCAGGTTGTCCCCTGAATAGGAAATAGGAAGGGGACCCTGTCACATCTGATGGAATCCCCTCCCTTGGCTCCCTCCCCCCCATTCTTGCCAGCCTAAACAGGAGGGAGGGAGGACTGGTAGTGACGGAGTTCTGTCTCTTGCTGTCCATCTCCCCTCCAGCACACTCTCAGCGTGGCCAGCCTCCTGGGGGTGGCAGGGCGGACAGGACAGTGACATGAGTTTGGGTGCACAGAGGGACTGGTCTCCTGATCTTCTGTTCTCCTAGGCCTCAGGCTTATTTCGCCTCTTGGAAACCTCCCCTGGGGTTAATATTTGCCCAGGTTTTCACACCTGGTGGGAGGAGGGGAGGCACAGAAGAGAAAGGTGGGCCACAGGAGAGCAGAGGAGCAGCCAGAGACACACAAGGACTCTCAAGATGAAAGGAAGGTAGCCCGGAGAAGCTGGGGGCGGTGGGCGGGGCTCTGCAGCACTGGGGAATGGAACCAGGGACCCCATGTGACAGAGGAGTCCTCCCCCACAGGGTCTCCTGGCTCTCACCCGCACAGCGGCACTGTCAGGACTTCCCCCACAGAGTGGCTAGTGGGTTCAAACCCCTGGCCTTTCCGTGAGTGGCTGAGCCCTTAAACATGGCTCTGCCAGGGCCCCCAGCAGAAGGTAGTTCAGAGGAAGTAGAGTCTTACCCTGCTCAGGCCACAGACTCCACCGTCTCGCCTCAAGTCACCCCAACCTAGGTCACGTGCTGCAGCCACAAGGGACCTTGTGACCCTTCCCACCTGGGGCCCTTCCCACCCTGAGACAGGCCCCTCTCTCTAACTGGAAGGCTAGAGTTCTGTCATGCCCTGTGTTGCCCCAGGCAGCCTGTTCTTCCAAATCCTTCCCAGACTCCTGGACGTGCCATCTACCATAGGTGTGCCATGTTCTCTGGAGTGTGTGTGTGTGTGTGTGTGTGTGTGTGTGAGAGAGAGAGAGGGGGGGTCCACAGGAGTGGGGAGGTGTGCTAATGTGGGGTGCAGCTGTGAATGCACAACCCTGGGGGGGCGGGGGGCCACACGTCACAATTCTCCGAACCCAGAAAGTGCTCGGTTCAGAGGAGAGCCTTGTTGCTTCAGAAAAAGAAAATTTGGGCATACAGCGATGGTCTTTGAGGAGCAAGCTAGGGGCCTAGGACCCCACCAGTCCACCAGCCCCCACGCACCCGAACCTGTCACTGTGTGCTCCCTCTTGTGACCAAGGAGGGCCTGTCCCTTGGCTCAAAGACCACACCTTCCATGGGTGCTCTCTCTTCCTCAAAGAGTTTGCTTCGGGCCCCACTGGGACCTGCCCCTTCCCTCCCACGGTCTCAGCACCTTTCTCCCCAGGAGGCACTGGTGGGCTTGAACCTCTGACCTTGAAGTTCACAGTCCAACGCCAAACCTACTACACCACCAAGGACTCTTTTATCTTGACCCCATGAGCAGCACAGCAAGCCTCCCTGGATTCCTTGACACCCCCCCTCCCTCTAGCTCCTCCCAACTTCTCTGCTTCTTACAGCAAAGACTCGTCTGTGCTGTGCCCCTGGGGAAAAAAAACGAGGCTGCCTGCTTCCATGAAGGTTTACAGGTCCTGGAGCCCCAAAGGGGTCGCTCCCCTCCACCGGGCAGTGTTGCTAGAAGATGGAAAGCACTCCAGGGCCACGAGTTGTTTGGTTCTCTTACCCCATGCGGACCTGGATCACAGATGACTGGCATCTTGCCTGAGCCCAACCACCAGTGCACTGTGGTCTCCACACTCAGCCTCCCAGAAGGTAGGCCGTAGGTCTTCGTAAGAGACGATGCTCGCTCCCCTTCTGGGCCACCACGGGCTGCCTCCCACCCCGGGCCTTCCTCTCTGCTGGCCCCCAGGCCTCCACATAGCTTGGAGTGGGACCTCAGGCCTCGCTCCCTTCTCCATGTGCACATCTCCTTGTGCCTTCTCATCGCCGCCTTCTGAGATGACACCTGCTGGGTGCTGTCAAGTCAGCCTGGATTCATCGCGACCCCAGTGACCCGTCCACTGCGGACAGGACCAGGCCCGCTCCCTCCTGGGCCAGCCTGAGGGGTGTTGCTGTGTCTGAGCCCACAGGTGCTGCCCCGGTGCCGTGCGGTCTCTCCTTTTTGGCCGCCCTCTGGTCTAGACCATCCTTGTGCCGGTCAAAGAAAGTGCTCAGCATGCTCAGCAGGATGACTCATCCGTTTCTCATCCTCCATCCCCACCCTCCTCTCCTCCCCAGCCTTCCGGTCAGCCCTCAGAACAGGGCGTAGCCACCCATGCAACCCATGGAACCCAGGCTGTCCTGTCCTGCTCCGTGGTTCTTCTTGGTTTCTGACCCGTCAGGTTCACCAAGAAGACCTGTCAGCTCTAAATCCGAACTACGTCCTGAGACTCCAACCATGTCTGCTCATCTACACGCCCTGTCCAGGCAGCCCCCAGAGCTGTCACTGTGACCGCGCCCACAGCCCCTGGCGCGGATCTGCCCGACACGATCATTCCAGAGGCCACGTCCAGTGGGGCTCGCAGCAAATGAAATGATATTAATCCCTGTCTCTACCCAGAAAGCTCTACAGAACCTGGACCTTGTCGCCCTCTTTCCTCTGGGCTCCCCCATCCTTTACTCTTCTCCTGGTCCTTCCATGCCCCTAACATGCCAGGTCCGTCCTGTCCTCTATTGCTTCGGCCACGCCCTTCTCAGCCGTCAGCGTTAACTCAAACAGCACCTCTGAAGAAAGACCCTGTGACATAGCTCCTTCATAAGCAACAATCAAGAAATCGAAGTGGGGCTGGGCCCCGGTGGCGTAGTGGTTGTGTGCAGGACTGCAGCCCACAGGGTTGGTGGTTCAAACCCAGCAGCAGCTCTCCAGGAGCAAGGCTGGGCCTTCTGCTCCCACCAGGGGGCAGTGATGCCCACAAAAAAGAAAGACATCAAAGGGTGCATCGTGGGTGTGTGTGTGTGGGGGGGGGAGGTAAACCTGCCGCACAAGACATCTTTAACTTGTGGAGAAGCAAAGACATCCCTTGAGGACCCAGGTCACACTTGGCTCAAGCCATGGCATCTTCTGTCGCCTCCCATCCAAGAGCACATTGGACATTCCCCACGGAAGGTCGAAGAAGGAAGGATGTATCTGTCTTGTGGTGCCGGGAAGGATATCGGAGCTAACACGGCTGCCCAAAGGAAAGACAGATCTGTCTCCGAAGAGGTACAGCCAGAGAACTCCTCAGGGGTGAGGACGTCGTCTCACATCCTTTGGACGTCTTATCAGGAGAGACCTGTCCCTGGAGAAGGATGTCGTGTTAGGTGAAGTCGAGGAACAGAGTGTCAGAGGGGCCCAGTGGCTGCAGCAAGGACTCAGACCCAGGAGCAACGTGAGGCCGGTGCAGGTGCGGGCAACGTCTTGTTCTGTTGTGCAGGGGGTCGCAGCGAGGGGGGTGGTCAGAGTTGCCCGGATGGCACCTCTCACCGCCACTGCCACCACCACCAATATGTGTCATAATCGAATGATAAATAAGAAGTCCAGCAAGAAAACGGACGCGTCTGCATCATGGTGTACGGGGAGAGAATATCGGCAGTACTCTGGACTGAATCGCTACAAGTTGGAAATGACTCCACATTGCCTAACAATAAGAAGTATACAAATCTAAAACTGTCTAGGGTGTTTTCAGAATATATCCATTGGTCGTGGTTGTTGACAGCATGCTCAAAGTGCTTGTGATAAAGTTGTGGGGTCCCAGCTTCTAGGGTGGATTCTGGTTACACCTATTCCAAGACCTTTGGGCAGTCCTCGGTACTCTCCACACTTCAAAGGGGTCCAGTCTTCCTCGGCCTTCCTTTGTCAGTGTCCAACCTTCACACGCACAGGAGGCCATTAAAAGCACCGCGGTTCAGCTCAGGGACAATTTGGTCCTCGAAGTAACAGCCTTGCTGGTCAATGCTCTAAAGAGATGTGGGCAGCAGGTCTACCCCACGCCATGTGTCGTTCGGTCTCTCGACGGCTGCTTCCAGAATTGTTTGCAGGTGACTTATCAGCATGTTTCTTTTTTCTTTTTTTAATTTTATTTATTTATTTTTATTTATTTATTTTTTAAGGCATCACCGGCCTGGTGGTGGGAGTAGGAGGCCCAGCCTCCTGTGAGCGGGAATTGAACCTCCATCCCAAGGGGCCGCAGTCCCGTGCACAACCACTACGCCACCGGGGCTCAGCCTATATTTCTATGTTAAAGGTTCATCTCCTTTCTGGGATGTAAGACCCTTGAGGACAGGGACTTGTTTAGAACTCTACCCAGGCCTGGGGGCCCGCAGGCTCTCCAGGGGCCCTCACGTCTCTTGGGAAGGCGATCTACATATGACAGAATGTTGCCCCAAGGAGCATGGTATAATGGTTATGGTATAATGGTTATGCATTGATCTGTTAACCAAAAGGTCAGTAGTTTGAAACCACTAGCCACTTCTCAGGAGGAAGACGAGGCTTTCTCCATCAAGATAGACTCAGAAACACACAGGGCCAGTTCTACCTTGTCCTATAGCAGCGGTTCTCAACCTGTGGGGCGAGACCCCT
This sequence comes from Nesogale talazaci, assembly GCA_004026705.1. Lineage (NCBI taxonomy): Eukaryota > Metazoa > Chordata > Mammalia > Afrosoricida > Tenrecidae > Nesogale > Nesogale talazaci. The sequence continues at coordinate 14,129 of PVJH01024346.1, read as the reverse complement.
TTGGCACGGTCGAAGGACCCCTTTCACAGGGGTCACCTGGTTTATAACAGTAGCAAAAAGATGGCGATGAAGTAGCAACGAACATAATGGTATGGTGTGTGTGTGTGGGGGTGGAGGGTAGGGGAGGCTCACCACCACACAAAGAACAGCATGAAAGGGTCGTGGCGAGGAAGGCTGAGAACCCCTGTCCTCTAGGGTCCTTAAGAGGCGGCATAGATTCAGTGGCAGGGAACTTGTTGCAGAGTCTGATTGGACCACCATCAAAAGAGACCGTATGACAGTTACATGGAGAAAGGAGTCCTTTCTGTGGGAGCCTAGGGCAGGATCCCCAGTGGCGCAGCAGTTAAGCAATAGCCTGTTAGCAAAGAGGTCGGCAGCTTGAACTGACCCAGTCCATGACCCCGGGAGGTGCGTCTGTAACGGTGGCAGCCTAGGCCATCAGGAGCCAGGGTGGACTTGCTGGCAGTGGGTTCATTTGGAAGAGAGACACCTCATATCCTGTAGCATAGGGGACCTATTTAAAAGCAAACCAGCCATCTCACCGCCACGGAATCGGTTCCAACTCTGAGCTACCCTGACAGGAGAGGGTAGAACCACCCCTGTGGGTTTCAGAGACGATCACGCTGCAAACAGGCAGACAGTCTTATCTTTCTGCAGACCTTTGGAATTAGCCGGGTGTTCACGTGGGCACTGACTTCAAGGCAGGGAGGGAGCCTGGCTTGCCTTTTCCGTTTGGGAACCGTGGCTGGACCTGAATTGTAATCCTGGCCTGCCCCCCACTGGCCAGTGACCCTCATAACACCCGGAGCTGTCTGGCCAACCTTGCAGTGCCTTGAGAAACTGGATTTTCAGGTTTCCCTAGATCAGATAAATGAGCACTTCTTGGACATCTCCCCAAAGTCTTTCCTCATTTTGATTTAGAGGCTCCGCGGCACCCTGCCTGTTCTCTACTGCCCAAGGTGGCGCGGTGAGTTATGGGCTGCTGGGCTGCTGGCAGCAGGGTCAGCAGGCTGTCTGTTCCCGTAAAGATTTACAGCCTCTTACAGCCTCGGAAACACGCACAGGGGCCGTTCGTCTGGGGCCTGGAGCATTCACGTCCGTTGTTGAATAAATTAACGCACGGATGAACGAAAGACGAAACTGTGTTTCTGGCTCTCAGGGACATCTTCCCAAAGCTGTTCCCTTGACCACGGGGGTCTTGACTCAGTTCGGCCACCAGGCTCACGTCCTAAGCCTCTCGTTGTCTCAGTTTTATGGCTTGTAGCACTAGCACGCGTTCTATAAAGTCATGAGGCGGTTTCCGGGACTTAGCATTGAGGCTGGAGGCCAGCAGCAGAGATGCAGCACTCTGTAGAAACGTGAGTCAGCCTGTGATGTCTGCTGTCACGGTCACTGATGTCAAGCTGGTCTGTGGCTAGACACGGACATGGCCCAGCACTAACGCTCTGTGCCAGTGTCTCACACGTCTTTAGCCCTTTTGTCTCCCTTCCCCCGCACCTCCGCAGTCCCACTGATCCTAAGGTCAGGGCCTTCAAGACCACCGTAGGAAACGGGTCACTCACTCATCCCACAAAGCTCTGTTGGCTCCTGGCATCTCAGCAAGGCGCTCCGGGGTCTTGATGGTGCAGTGCTGGGCCAGTGACCCATCAAGATTACCCCTCACCAAACCCAGGCCACCTGTATCCCTTACGAAACCCAGGCCACTCGGCCTCTAGTAAGTGTCTCCAGATCTCTGAAGCTGTGAGAGGGCATACTTTCTCATCTTTTTCTCTCGGTGTGGCTGGTGGACTTGACAGCCTTGCTGTTGGCCATCCCAGGATCATCAGGGCTCCTAGAAAACCCGGTGGAGCACTTCAGCTCTGTCCTCTGGGGTCATTAAGTGTTCAAACCTAAGCCAGCAGCACTTGACAACGACAGCAGCATTCCAGTACCCCAGTGTCGAGCCCCAATATTCACTCCACGCTAACCCGACACTGGCATGCACGAAAACACAGAACTTCCACGAGCCAAGAGAAAGCCTGGCTCACATCCGCAGGTGAGAGCTGGACACAGACTCAGGAAGAGCTGTGAAGAAAGGAGGCAGTTGAATGATGACGCCGGGGACCGGCACTGGAAGTGCCACGGCCGGCATTGGAAGTGCCACGGCCTGCCATGAGACGACAGACGTCGGTCTTGGAAAATGCTCAGGCAGATGCTCCTTAGAGGCCAGGCTGGCAAGACTTTGTCTCACCTACTTTGTGTGTGCGGTCAGGAGAGACCTGGGGAAGGACACCATGCTTGGGAGAGTGGAAAGCAGTGGGAAAAGAGAAGGCCCTTGACAGGACGGACACAGTGGCAGCAACAATGGGCTCAAAGAGAAGGGGCACTGGGAGGACGGTGCTGGACCAGGCAGTGTTTTGTGTGTGGGGTCGCTATGGATCAGAAGGAACTGGGTGACCCCTTCCTGCCAGGCAGGAGAGGGATCTGGGTTGAAAGACAGACGCCAAATCACACGTACCAACATCGCATGGTACTGAGGACAGTCACTGGGTTCAGTTTTAAGTGGAGACTCTGGTCAAGGAGGCCTGGACTGCACCTGTGAGGTCAAGGGTTCAAACCCACTGATCACCCCAGGAAAGAAGAGGTGGGAAGCTTATACTCTATCCTGCAGGGTGGGCCAAGAGTTGGTGAAGGGTTGGAAGCTGTGGTCAGAAGACTTGGGGTGGGGAGCGGTGAAAGTGTGAGAGATTTTTCCCCTCTTTGATCATCAAAGTTGCGCACCGAGGGCCAACCGGAAGTAAGTGCTTGTTGAGTAACTAGGTAAACGAAGGCACCATTGATTGGCATTCCCACGGATGCCCTGAGCCCCTCCCCTCTCCATCCCCCTGGTGAAGGACATCAGGGCATTTCCCTGTGTTTTCTTAGCTCCTGGCAGGAAACAAGGTCCACGCATCCTGGCCAGCACCCTTGAAACTCACTTCCGGAACACCGCTTTGCCGGGTGCGCCCTATTTCTGCTTGCTCAGCAGATTCCCATCTTCTGGGCAGAGGAGACCTGCCCCGAGGGCTTCTGAGACTCTTTAAGTCTCTGGGAACTGAAAACCTCTTTTCTCTCCTAAGGAGGGGCTAGTGGGTTTGAACCACTGACCTGTAGCTAGCAGCCCAATGCAAAACTGTGGATGGCACCATCCCGGGCGCCGCGGGACGCTTCCTAAATGCACCTCAGAAGTGTGGAAACGACATCCGACCGTCGGTCCTTCCCCTACAGATGTCCGTCGGACATCCCGCAGTCGTGCGGGAGCGGCGTGGTTCCAGTCATCACAGAACAGAAATCGACCAGGGACTCGGGGCGCCTCCGCTGCGCGTGCGTCAGAGGACGACAGTGTTCCAGGCAGAGTGCTGAAGGGCGGACCGCCAGGCCTCTCTCCCGACGCCCGTGGGTGGGGTGGACTTGAACACCCCTGCACAGGGGGCACCACTCAGGGGCCTCCCACAGAACAGGAGGGAGCCACAATGCTTCTCCCTGCTCGTCGGGGCTCTGTGGGGACCCTCTTCCCTAGGGCAACCCAGCCCAGCCCACTCCCCCCACCCCCATAGAGATTTACAGCTTCGAAACCTTGCCCTGTGAAGCCGCACGCCACTATCCTTCAGCATCTGGACGAGTCAGAATGACTTGTCTGTCTTTCTGTCTGTCTGTCAGGGAGGGCCTGGCCTCAGTTCCTGTGTTAAGTCAGGGATAAGCAGGAGAGGAAAGATTCTGGGAAGATCTGAGCTCTCCCCTCAGCAGCAAGCTTCTCTGCGGGACCCTCCCGGCTCGCCTGCAGGAAAACCTTACCAGCCTGTGGCAGCGCGTCCAGAAACGCACAGAACCGCGCCTCCAGGTCCTCGGGGTCCGCGAAGGGGCGCTGGGCCCAGACGGCCCCGGCGACCAGGGGACACCGCTCAATGACATTCCCAAACGCGTCCACAAAGTCGCCGAAGTCCATGGCGTTGACCTGCTCCATGTCCATGGCGCGGCCTGGCCTCCAGCAGCTCTGCTCCTGCGAGGCCAGTGGGCCCACTGCGCCCGTCAGTCTGGTCCTCCGCAGCCAGCTGGGCAGGCTTGGCCTGCCTCTGGGAGGGGCCCACGCGCGCGCGGGCTTGCGCAAAGAGCAAACGCAGGCTGAAGGGTCGGCCCAGGGCCAGCCGCCTCCCGGGGTCAACGATCTGATCCGCTGGGTCGGTTTAGGGGCAGCGCCTGACACTCCGCTGCTTCTGAGCCAGGCATGCCTTCCGGCCAGGCGGACTTTTGTGTCCCCCTGATTGCTGGCGAGGCGGGTTAAACGGCTGTGCTGCTAACCCCAAGGTCAAGGGTTTGAGCCCCAGCCTTCCAAAGGAGGAAGATGAACCCATCTGTTCCTGTGATGATTTACAGCTGCCCAAACTACTCTGTTCTCCAGGGCTGCTAGTGGTCTGTAAAGAGGAGGGGAGGGGGGGGAGCAAGGGAGGGGAGTGAATGGGGGTGGGGCCAGGGGCGGAAAGTTTCCCCCACTCCTTCAAAGGAAGGTCACACAGCTGAAACCACGCTGAGCTGGGCTTTTGGCTGCTGCCACCCCACCAGCCTGGGTGTCCAGACCAAACCTCGGAAAGCCCGCCCTCCCTCTCTTTGACTTCAAACCCAACCCAACCTAACCGGTTTCTGGGGTGCTGGCTTTTCCAGGCGTGTGGGACTCAGGTCTGTGGGCTGGTTTCTCAGACGCAGACAACCAGGCCTTTACTTCCGAGGCTCCTCTGAGTGGCTCCAACCTCCCACCTGCTAGGGCGTGAGTCAACCCCCCAGGTAGGAACGACGTTTTCCTCTTTCTCTGTCGCTCCCCCACCCCCACCAGAACGTCACGCAAACTAAAAACAAAAAACGAAACCCTGAAAACTGAACCTACTGCCTCCTTTGCAGCAATAGGCGGGCACCCGGCTGGACAAGCTGAAACGCATTTGGCTGGTCGACGGTCCACGACCCCTGGTGGACAGAGTCTGTAATGACATTGCTGCCTCCCATCACAGGAGCGCCAGCATCACTGTTGGGTAGGTGAGGTTTGGATTGCTTTACCCTCAAGATTGGCAGTTCAAGCCCAGCAGCTGCTCTGCAGAAGAACAATGAGCCAGCCTGGTACCGTACAGCTTGTAGGCTCATGATGAGGCCAAGGTGATTTAGTGGCAATGAGTTCGGGATGATGAGGCATTCCGTTCTCTCAACATTTCTCCACCAGGCTGGAAACCCAACTCCGTTTTAGGAGATTGTGTCTATGGGGGTGATAATGGATGTCCACACACGCTATCAATATATGGATGAGTCACGTGGAGAAACAGACATGCCACGCCCTGCTGTGCAGCCAGCCCTGGCACACAGGGATCCCACAAGGACAGTGGACGGCTCCCCTCGGGTTTCCGGATTCTTATTCTTTTTAAATAAAGACTTTTATGGGTGGGGGCTCTCACATCTCTCGTCACAGTCCATACATTCCTGTCACAATCCGTACATTCCTCCAGTGTGTCAAGCACATTTACACTTGTGCGGCCACCATCATTTTCTTTTGTTTTGTTTTTTTGGGCATCACTGCCCTCTGGTGGGAGTAGGAGACCCTGTCTTTGCTCCTGCAGAGCTGCTGCTGGATTTGAACTGCCAAGCCAGTGGGCTGCAGTCCCGCACACAACCATGACGCCACCGGGGCTTAGCCCGCCACCATCATTTTCAAAGCCTTCCCTTCCCACTTGAGCCCCTGATATCAGCTCCCCATTTCTTCTCTCTCCCACCCCTCCCCTCACAACCCCTTGATGAGTTAGAGGCAATTCTCCCCCCCTATATCTTACATTGTCTTCCGTCGCCCCTCACCCACTTTTCTGTTATTCGTTCTCCTGGGAGGGGTTCTAGGTTGATCCTTGTGATCAATTCCCCTTTTCTCCCCCCACCCTCCCACCTTCCTCCTGGGAAGGTTCTTGTTCTTTGCAGGAGCAGACGGCCTTGTCTTTCTCCTGAGGAATCGCTGGCGGTGCCAACCCCTGACCTTGCCCGCTTAACTCTGCCATCAGGACTCCAAAACATGAAAGGTTATGCAAATCAAACAGTCCCGGCTTCGCGGGTTACCAGGTTACGGACCCCAGAGGCAGCCGTTCAAACCCACCAGCTGTCCCTCGGGAGAGGGGTGTCTGCTCCCGTAAAACTGACTGTCTCCAAAGCCCCCAGAGGCCGATCTCTCCTGCCCTGCAGGGCTTCTAGGAACTGGAGTGGACTTGATGGTGGTAAACTGATACGAAAGGAATATTTGCCAAAACAAAACACAGAGTGCTCAAAGGAAGCCCCCAAGAGGCATGCTTCTAGATCTGTTCATCACGACAGGAGACCCAGAGTTGGGTTGCATTGACAAATATCTCCGGCACCAGCCCGCTTCAGAGCGTCGAAAAGCAAGGAGGCCATTTTGAGGACCAAGAGGCACCTGACCCAAGCCACGCTCTGGTCCATCGCCTCACGTGCATGGGAAAAGCGGACGTTGCGACGAAGGAAAACCTAAGCTGCGTTCATTTCTTGGAACGATGGCGCTGGCAATGACTATCGCACGTCCCACGGTCTGCTAGAAGAACAAACACACCTGTCTTGGAAGAAGCAAAGCAAGAAGGCTTTGAAGTGACCAGATGTCCTGCTTTGGGCGGGACAGCCCGGATGCTAAACAATCCCCCCTGCAACCCACAGTGTTTGAAAAAAAAAAAAAAAGCCCTGATGTCCAGGAGCAAGGCTGGGTTTCCTACTCCCACCAGGACAGTGATGCCCTCCCGATCCCCCCGACCCCTGAAAAGTCCCGATTTTTGGAAAGCAAACAGACTAGGGAGTGGCGGGAGAATGGGAAAGGAATATACCCTCTCAACCTCACCCCCACCCCGGTCAGTGGTGTCCTGCGTCACCAAAGTTAAAATCTGGTCACTTTACCTTAGGCAAAGATGACGAGACTTCCTATCAGTTCCTTTGGACGCATCAGTCCCTGGAGAAGGACACTATGCTTGGTGGAGTTGAGGAATTGCTTGGCACAGAGGCTGAGACAGTAGCTTCGAGCCATTGGCCCGGGAAATGGAGCGCCACGATGCTCTGGCTCCCCCTGGGGGCAGCATCAGGAGAAAGCGCCTGGTGAAGGGGCTGCCCTGGCAGAGAGACTCAGATAGAGGAACCAGCCTCTGCGACTCTTCTGATACAACGTCCGAGACGCAACCTGGCCCCAACTGTCTCCACATCTGTTGCGAAGAGTTGAGTTTACCTGGAGACCCAGGGCAGGAACTACATCATATCTGACCCTACCACAGAGGCAAAGCACTAAGGACGCGCCACAGAACAAGCAAGGGGAGCAGAACAAGGAAGTCTCCAGGGAGTGCCCAAAATAGACGTTGGGACTAGGGCCTGGTACCCCAGCAGACTTGACTAGAACATACTCCTAAAGGTCGCGTGGAAGAAGCATGTGGCCATGAGGTGACAATGGGATCAGGTAGCAGGCAGCAAAGAACAAAATAATATGCAACAAACAGACCTTAAACTATTTACAGGCTTTTCTTTATTTTTTTTGTCCTTGGTTTTGTTGCTGTTTTGTTCTCTTTTGTTGCTTTGTTTTGCTCTGTCTAGTTGTTTTTGTTTTTTGGTGGGCATCACTGCCTCTGGTGGTCGTGGGCGCTACCCAGTGCCGCTCCTGAGAGCCGCCGCTGGATTCGAACTGCCAAGTCCGCGGGCCACAGTCCCGCACTCAACCACTTATGCCACCCAGGCTCAGCCCTCTGTCTAGTCTTTTGTGCATATTATTATCTCTGCAGGTCAGTCTAGATAAGCTAGGCGGGATAAACAATCTGGAGGAGAAAGCAATGGGACTGATGGTTCGGGGAGACATGGGAGAGGGGGAGGGGGAGGAAAGGAAGTGGTGTTAACAAATCCAGGGGCAAGGGAACAAGTGATCCAAAATCGATGGCAAGGAGTGTGTAGGAAGTCTATTGGGGTTTCATCAAGGACCCTGTAACGGAGAGGAATTACTGAAAGCCAAATGAAGGCTGAGCATGATGGTGGGACAAGAGGAAAGTAAAAGGAAATAGAGGAAAGAAATAGGAGGAAAAGGGCACTTGTAAAGGTCTAAATGCAGACATGTGCATATGTAAATATATATGATGATGGGGTAATAGATCTATGTGCATATATTTATAGAATAAGTATTAAGGTAGCAGAAGGACATTGGATCTCTACTCAAGTCCTCCCTCAATGCAAGAACACGTTGTTCTATTAAACTGGCATTCCAGGATGCTCACCTGGCCAACACGATCCCCGAAGACAAAGGGGGTGCATAAGCAAATGTGGTGAAGAAAGCTGATTGTGCCTGACTACCAAATGGTATGGCATCTGGGGTCTTAAAGGCTTGAAGGTAAACAAGCGGCCATCTAGCTCAGAAGCAACCAAGCCCACATGAAAGAAGCATGTGACCATGAGGTGTCCATGGGATCAGGTAGCAGGCAGCAAAGAACAAAAAAAATCCAATTGTTGTGAATGAGAGAGTGTGGAGTGGAGACCCAAAGCCCATCTGTAGGCAACTGGACATCCCCTGACAGAAAGATTGCGGGTGGAGATGAACCAGTCAGGGTGCAGTGTAGTAACAACGCAACAGACAACTTTCCTCTAGTTCTTTAATGCTTCTTCCCCACCCCCAATATCATGATCCCAGTTCTACCATACAAATACGGCTAGATCAGCGGGTGTACGCTGATACAGGTAAGAGCCGGAAGCATAGCAAATCCAGGACAGATAACCCCCTCAGGACCAAAAATGGGAGTGGTGATACCAGGAGGGTAAAGAGACGGTGGGGTAGAAAGGGGAAACAGATCACAAGGGTCTGCAAATAACCAACCCCCTCCTTGAGGGACGGACAACAGAGACGTGGATAAAGGGAGACATTGGACAGTGTTAGACATGACAAAATAATAATAATTTATAAGTTATCAAGGAGTTGTGAGGGGGCAGGGAGGGAGGGGGAAATGAGCTGACACGCAGGGCTCAAATAGTTTTGAGAATGATGAAGGCAACAAATGTACAAATGAGCTTGATACGGCGGATGGATCTATGGCTTGTGAGAAGTTGTATAAATGATTTTTTTAAATCAATAAAATGATTTTTAAAAAAAGAGTTGGGTTTAGATGTAAGTTTTGGGCTGCTGTGCGAACAACTCAATAGGCCATCTGCTTCCGGAAAGACCTACCAAGCCTGGGAAACCCCGATCGGGTCGCTGTGAGTCAGGTGGGCTCCGTGACTGAGGGCTTGGTTTTGATGGAGGAAGAAAGGCCTGGTGACTGCTTCCACCCTGGTGATCAAAGCCCAAACCTGACCCCCTCTCAGTTCCGATGCCTAGCGGTCCTACAGGGCCAAGTTTCTGACGTTGTCCACATTCACGGGAACAGCCAGCCTCAGCTCTCTCCCCGATGCTGGGTTCAAACTGCTAGCCTTGTGGTTAGGAGCCCAGTGGGTGACCCCATAGGTCACCTGGGGTCCCTGGGAGTTGGAGCGGACTCAAGGACAAAGGTCAGATTGGGGATGAACTGACAGCCATCGAGTTGATTCTGACTTACAGTGACCCTGCAGGGAAGGGGTGGAAGGGCCCCTGTGGGTTTCTTTCTCCCTGGGCGTGACTGGTCATCTTGAACCAGCAACCTTGAGGTTAGCAACCCCATGGCGAACCACTGCACCACCAGGACTCCTCGGTGTGGGAAGAAGAGGGTTTCAAATGCCATCATTCCGCAGAAGACACGGTCCTCTGGATGGTACAGCACGGACACCTGGGTGCCTGAGATCTATCAAGTGATCCCCTGAAACAGTGCTCCAGGCACCCCCACCCCCGCACGTGGGAACGGATTCACCAGCATCACTCTGAGCTGTCACGCTGGGAAACGATGGCACTTCGTCATGGGGGCTTCTTGAATGGGCATGGACAAGCAAACACGGCCTCAACAGTCAGCAAGACAAGAACTGGAAGCTGACGGCGCAGGATACTCTCTGATAAGGTGCAGGGGCCAGCGGAGAGCCATGTTTGAGGGTGCTGCACCCCTCTCTGCCATTCTGATCCCACCCGGTGGGAAAGACAGACAGGCGGTGCTTTGCCTACATTGACAAGAGGCCACCGCGCATGTGCCTGTCCTGACCAAACGCACTTTGGGAGAAGGGAGAGGAGGCTAGTTTTATAGACGCACACTCCCTTTCCTTCTTTAGCTGCTCAAGGACGAGCAGCCTAGGGGACACCAGAGCGCTGTCCTCCTGTCACCCGGACGCAGAGTGATTGAACAGCCCACAAGGACAACATTGGTGACAGACGTCTTTCCAACCAGGCGCACCGGTCCACGCTGCTCCTTCCTCCAGCCTTAGATCATGGAAGACTTCGGAGAAAGAGAACCAACACATCGAGATCCGCTGGAAATCAGGCTGAAGCAGAGAGGGCTTTTCTAGAGAACTTAAAGCTGACCGAATGAAATGGATCCTGAAATGGACGTCCCCGTCCCTGGGCTCAAACCAGGGATGTCGGTCAGCCACAGGGGCAGACCCAGAAGGTGGATTCTGACCCAGTGAAGGAAAAGTGGGGGACAACTTCCAAGTTGTCTGGAAGCCAGCATGACGGGATGCCTGGAGACTGCGGGAACCCCTGAGCCTAATGCCCGGGAAAGAGAAACCAAGCACCCCAACACTGATGGCAGACTGTCCCCGGAAGCCATCGCGGCGTGACCCGCCGTTGACGCCAACCGTTCAGGAACGTGTTCCGACACAGAACCCCAGTGAAAGGCTGCCCGATGTGGCAGAACCACGAGGACCCTGTCCAACACCCCGCCACACGGACCAACCGGGAGGGCCCCGTGCCGAGAGAAACACGCCAATCATAAAAGGGTGCTGATGCTCCCACGAAAAGCAGCACTCCTGGACGGCTACGGGGGCGGAGCCATGGCCAGGCAAGTCCCTGGCTAGAGAGTAGGCTCATGCCAACTTTTATGCCAACTTGGGTGCAGGGAAGGCCATATATAAAGTGCCAGGGAGCTTGACAAAAGAGAATCGGGGCAGAGGAAGGCCCTGGGAGGAGTTGAAGGAGACCGTGCAAGACGCCATCCTGCATAGCGGCCGAGGCAGCAGATGCACAGGCGGGCACATGGCTGGACTGGCGTGGGAAGGAGGCTGGCACCCACTAGCTCTAAGCTCTGCCTCCCTGCCGTCGAGGGAGATGTGTTGGGCTGTGATCATAACAATCAGCCATTCAAAACCACCTGCAACTCCTCCTGGCTGGCTCCTTCTATCAATAGCCCATCTCAGAAACCCACGGGGCGGTCAGTAAGAGTCAGCCGGACTCCAGGGCAGCGAGCTCGCGTTCTCTGCCGTGGAGTCGATGCCAATTCACAGTGACCCTGCCGGACAGGGCAGAACGCGCCCCGTGGTATTCTGGGACTGTCGCTCTTTACAAGAGTGGACAGTCTCTTCTGTCTCCCACAGGGCAGCTGGTGGGTTCAAACTGCTGCCTCCAGGGCAGGGGCGGAGCCACCACTACCCCCCGCCACCCCTAGGACGATGTGTTTGTCTGTGTATGGATGCGTATATGAGTGGGCATGTGCCTGTATGCATGTGTTTGATGGGGTTTTCCTACGTACACATCGCTGCGTTGGAGTGAAGGCCGTGGAAAGTATTGTGGGCTCTTGAAAAAGCCAACAAGCCTGTGTTGGAGGAAGCAGGGCCAGAGACTTCTAAGAGGCCGGAATGGGAAGACCTCATCTCAGGTACTTTGGACACGTCACCCAGAGACCGGTCCCTGGGGAAGGTAAAGTAGTGGGGCAGCGAAGAAAGAGGAAGCTTGGACAGACGGACAGAGACCATGGCTGTGGCTGATACCCACGGGCCCAACCTAAGACCTTTAGGGAGGCCGGAGCGGGACCAGGCCAGACTCTGTTCTGCTGTGGCGCAGAGTCACGTGAGTCCAGTCAGAACCCACTCACTGGCCCCTCAACACTGTGCAGGGACCTCAGTCACATTTCCCACCATGGGGCAACCTCCTCCTCAACTATCCTCCGGTTGTCTTCTTTTAGGTTCCAGATTCTGTGGACCCCCTCCAGTCCCCCATGGTCTCCCCTTGACTTTTTTTTTGGGGGGGGGGGCATCACTGCCCTTTGGTGGTTGTGGGAGCTACCCAGCGCTGCTCCTAAGAGCCACTGCTGGATTTGAACTGCCCAGCCTGCGGGCCATGGTCCCGCACGCAACCACTTATGCCACCGGGGCTCAGCCCTCCCTCCCCTTGGCTTTTAAGGACTTGCTGAACTTCTAGTGTCCTGGAGAAGTCCTTAAGTGGGGTTCCATTCTCAGGGGGAGGAGTTTTCAGTGTGTGAGCCAATCTGTTATTTCATCAAAAGGAGGCCGGAGTGAACAGGGTGGGCTCAAGGTTTAAAGGAGGTCTGGGGGTGGGGTGGGGGACCATCCCAGGATGCCCACCAGTCCGAACCCACCCTCCCCTGTGTTCCCAGCATGCCACACACTCTCTGCCCTCCACAAAGATCCCTGGGAAATCATTTCCAGAACCAGCCTTTCTAGAGTAGAAATTTTATTCCCATCCATAAAATAGATCACTAAATAGCTGAAAAAAGGTACATGTGGTTTTAAAACATAGATTTAGAAAATCATATTAGCTTCTTAGCAAAATGCTTCCGCTTTAGGTATGTACAAGGAACAGACTCTACTTCCGGCCCACGGCAGCCATGCGGTCGGCGCCAGGAGCCCTTGGGACGTCCACGCTCTACGAAGAGTTTATCGCCAGCTCTTCCTGCCTCGTGCCCGGGATGACCTCGGCCCCGGTTCTAGAAAAGTCCCTTTGGGAACAAGAGGAAAGGAGACAGCTTCGAGAGAAAGGTCCAGAGAAGCAGCAGTTGATAACATATTTTCTTTAGTGATGAACTGAACCTCGTGGTGGTCATCTACAGCCAGTTTATGGGAGGCGGTGGGGGGAGAAGCTCATTGAGATGGATTCCTTGGGGAGTTCTTTGTCTCTACGAGTCTTCGGCCTGCACTGGGGGAGAGGCAGCCCCTGAGTCCACTTCTGGGCTGCCAGGTCGCCGGCTCTGGTAGACGGAAGAGCGCTCCCGGCTCTGACCATGCAGATTCTGATACATCTGAATGTGTGTGAGAGAGAGAGAGAGAGAGAGAGAGAGAGAGAGAGAGAGAGAGAGAGAGAGCGCTAGTTACACCATGTCAAATATTTCCATGGCAAGTCACTAAATGAAACACGGCCGTCAGACAGACGCAGCACAGTTCTTGGAGATCAGTCTACTTATGGGTTGACAATGCAATGTGCTATCCTTTCACTCAAGGTAGGGAAACTGGCTCCCAGTGAAATGGTTTATTTTGCTCTTAATTCTACTCTGAGGTGCAGAACTCTGTCCCCAAACTCCCCACTAAGGTTACCCTGACCCCAAAGCAAACTCACTGTGGCAGTCATGTATTTTGGTGTCAATTTCATGATTGGGAGTCTAGCCTGTCAATTTGGAGATAGTCAATGAAACCTCTGTGTGGGCATGGTTTTCTCTGAGAATTCTGGGAAATCTCGTGGTATTTCCCCATGGAGGTGAGAGACTATAGACTCAGTTTCTGGGAGACGCAGAATGGACAAGACAAGATGGTAGCATAGACCCTGAGTCCTGGGAACTGGAGGAGCTGGAGGAGAAGTCACATGGGCTTACCCTGATGGAACCAGACCTCTGGGGCTGGAGAAGCCACAGAGAGACCCCTGCCAGTGCTGAGATACTTCTGCCGCCACTGGATACTACTGATGAACCCTGAGTCCAGGAAACGAGGAGCCATGGGGAGAGCCCTGCCAGCGCCGGGATGCTTCTACTGCTGCTGGACACACAAGACTCTGCACCCACTGGCCTGTGATTGTCCTGGTGTCATTGCACATGCTTCATGAGTCGGAAGGAGACTATAATTTATAGGCTGGTATTGGACATATGGTTAATATTGGACTTATTACCTTGGACTGGACTGGGTTGGGATGCTTTCTCAATGTTCCATTCCTCTTGCATATGACCTTTCCCTTATATCCATCTGTGTGTTTATGAATATCTCTAGTCTACCCGGACTCACATACTCAC
>PVJH01024345.1:0-33249 GCA_004026705.1 Nesogale talazaci | reverse complement strand
TACTGGTGGTCAGGGAGAAATCAAGCAGGAGCAACCAGATTTTCTTTCTTTCCTTCTGTGAGCTTAGAAGGAACTTTGGCGGCATAGTGGTTATGCTTTAGGCTGAAAACCCCAAGATCTGCAATACGAAACTATCAAGCGCTTCTTGGTTGGGAAAATGACAGAGCTTCCTACTCCTACAAAGAGTTATAGTTTTGAGGGCCCAGGCCCAATCCCAACTGTGTGAACAGCTCTCCTCCCCACAGAAGAATTCATGTGAGAGGACAGCACTTAAGCTGTAGCTCAGGGAGAGGGACGTGTCTGAACAGCGCACACAAGAGCAAATGAAGGGAGAGGAAGGGAGAGTGGAGCAAATCCTGGCCCATCAAGCCTTGAGGACAATTCCTGCTCAGAGCAGCCCAAGCACAGAGAGGACCATAGGACCGACCCAGCTATGAGACACGATGTCCCTGCTGACCCATAGCGCTATGGAAGACAACATTGGAGACACAGTGCCAGAATTGAACCCAATCTGACCCCACCACATGGAGGCAAAACACTAACAGTGCGCAACAGAACAGCAAGGGGAACAGAACACCAAGGTCCATAGGGAATACCAGAATAGACTTTGGGGGCCAGAGTATGGCACGCCATCAGACTCTACTGGAAAACACTCCTAAAGGTCAACAAACAGACCTTGAATTATTTACAGGCTTTTCTTTTTTTGTTGTTTTCTTTTGTTGTCATGTTTTTTGTGCATATTATTATCTCTGCAGGTCTGTCTAGATAAGATAGGCAGGATAAACAAGCTGGAGGAGAAAACAACAGGACCAATGGTTCCAGGGGACATGGGAGAGAGGGAGGCGTGGGGAAAGGAAGTGGATGTTAACAATCCCAGGGCCAAGGGAGCAACAAGTGATCCAAAATTGATGATGAAGAGGGGATAAAAGACCTGGTAGGGCTTGATCAAGGGCAATGTAGCCAAGAGGAATTACTGAAACCCAAATGAAGATTGAACATGATAGTGTGACAAGAGGAAAGTAAAAGGAAAGAACTAGGGCATTTATAGAGGTCCAAATACAGGCATGTATGTATATAAATATATACAATGACGGGGAAATAGATCTATGTGCATATATTTATAAGTTTAATATTAAGGTAGCAAATGGACATTGGCCTCTCCTCAAGTACTCCCTCAACACAAGAACACTTTGTTCTATTAAACTAGCATTCCATGATGCTCAGCTTCCCGACACAATCACTCAAGACAAAGCAGGTACATAAGTAACTGTGGTGAAGAAAGCTGATGGTGCCTGGCTATCAAAAGATATAGTGTCTGGGGTCTTACAGGCTTGAAAATAAGCAAGCGGCTATCTAGTTGAGAAGCAACAAAGCCCACATGGAAGAAGCACAACAACCTGTGTGATCACGAGGTGTCCATGGGATCAGGTATCAGGTATCAAAGAACAAATCACATCATTGTGAATGAGGGGGAATGGGGACTGGAGACCCAAAATCCACCTGTAGGTAACTGGACATGTCAGGGTGCAGTATAACACTGATGAAACATACAACTCTCCTCCAGTTCTTTAAAGCTTCCTCCCCCCACTACCATGATCCCAATTCTACTTTACAAATTCAACTAGACCAGAGGATGTCCACTGATACAGATAAGAGCTAAAAACACAGGGAATCCAGGACAGAAACCTCATCAGAACCAATAATGAAAGTAGCAATACCAGGAGTATAAGGGGAAGGTGGGGAAGAAAGGGGGAACCAAAGTTCTACATATAACCCCCTCCCAGGGGGATGGACAACAGAAAAGTGGGTAAAGGGAGACATCAGACAGTGTAAAAACAGCGGGGAAAGATTATAAATTATCAAGGATTTGTGAAGGGGGGTGGAAATGAGGAGTTGATACCAAGAACTGAAGTAGAAAGAAAAATTTTGAGAATGATGATGGCTACAGATGTGCTTGACACAATGGATAGATGTATGGATTGTGATAAGAGTTGTACAAGCCCTAATAAAATGATTTTTAAAAAAGATTTATGGGCTGAGCCCCAGTGGCTTAGTGGTTGAGTGCAGCCTGCGGGCTTGGCGGTTCAAATCCAGCGGTGGCTCTCAGGGGCAGCACTGGGTAGTGCCCACGACCACCAGAGGCAGTGGTGCCCCCCCTCCCCCAAAAAAGAGTTATGGTCTTGGAAACTACCTTGTCCTATAGGTTTACCATGTGTCACATAGACTCCGTGAGTTTGGTTCATTTTACTTTTTGGTTTTGAAGTTTGATTGGGAGGATGAGAAATGACAGCCAACTGAGGAATAAGCTTCAGAAGTGGTTTGGTGCTGAGGAGGAAGCTCTGTCATTTCTGATGTTGAGGCTTGACGTTCTAGTTCTAACACTTCTCTGTCTTCAGGACCATTCCAATAAAGTTGGCTTTGTTAATTACATTTTGGGATATTAGCTTCTCCATTTGCAGCCAAAAGAACCTCTCCAACAGTTTTCACGTCATTGAAGGAACCCTTCGACACAGGACTCTGTTTTCAAGGATTCACCAAACATTCATTGAATACTTACTATGTGCCGGACCCCAAGACAAATCAGGCAGTCCTCTGAACTTGCCCTCTGTCTAGTTTGGGATGGAAATGTATTTAATCAATCATTCATTCACTCAACAAATAGTCAGACATTATCACTTGCAAGGCCTGGGACTGCACCCTTTTACTTAAGTATTCACAACCACTCTGCGTGGAAGATCTTATTTCATGGATGATGGCACAGAGGGGTGAGGGGATTTTCCCAGCAACAGAGGCTTCACAGGATGCCAGAATATCTTTAATCCCAGGATGTCTGATTACAGAGATCTTCCTGTGTCGAGCCCCTATATGGACTGCTTCTGAAAAGAGAGCATCCCAGAGCAAAGTGTCATGTTGATACAAGTGTGTTTTAAGTTCATAGAAGAGAGAGTGCCTAATTTTGTGGGGAGATTGGAATTTACAGTTGAGGTGGTTTGAACAATCTTGTAGGAAGAGAAGTGTTGTCTCGCTGGTGCCAAAACCCAAACCTCACACGTGAACTCAAAAAAGCCATGGCTTGAGCATCTGAAAGGAGTTATTTTCTTGTTTACACGGAAGCTGGGGCGTTTCCCATTGCTTCGGAAGCATCATCCTTGTGATTTAGCAATAGTGTGTGAGGCAATCAGATCATTTCTGCATTGTATCATTGATGCTCACAAAAAGGCCTTCGAGGTAAGTAGCAAGGTATTAACTTCATCAGAGGGGTGAGGAAACCCAGGTTGGGCTGTTGCGACCACATACAGTGAGTCAGTGGCAGAACCTGGTGTCCCACCCTTGGGAGGGAGGGACTGGCTACCAGGGTTTCTCTAATGGAGCCTGCCTTTGCTCATCCCAGCCTCTCCACTTTAGCTTCTGAAACTCCCTCCGGCATAGCACCCTCCTCTTTCTTCTCAGCGCTCCAAATCCTTCTAGATTAAGCACATCCCAATCATCTTTTCCCAAGCCTGCTCCAACTCTATTTAACCCACTATCCAAACTTCAAGGCTAGTCCCTTAATCCTGCTTTCAACCGATTCCTGTCCTGAAAACTTCCTAACTAGAAAAAAATCTAGACTGATCATTGTCATACAGCTTTCTTCATCAGAATTCCCGTCACCGAATTTCTCTCCCCTTCAGTTGAGCTCTTACCGTTTATATTATTTGTGTACATCTTGTCTCTCCTCCAGTCCCTGAATAGTGTAAGCACTGTGCTCAGAGGCTAAGAAGAGGGTTGGAGGTTTGAGTCCTCCCCAGGAGGCTTTGAGGAAAGGTCTGGTGATCTTCTTTTGAAAAAATCAGTCATCATAAAGCCTCCGGAGTCACGAGTCAGCGTCAGTTTGATGACTACTGTTCAGAAACTTAACTACAGGGGTAGTTCTACCCTGTCCAGTGGGTGGGAATTGACGTGTTGGCAGTGAGTCTGGGCTTTGGAGTGGGTGGCCTCTAGATTGTAAGTCTCATGAGGCTGAAAGAATTTTCATCTTCATGCATCCATCCATTACAGACTTAGGTCCACTTTGGAATCATAGTGTTTGTCAATTCAAAGAGGATATCTGTTCTACCCACGTGCTCCTAGATCGTGAAGAAAGATACTTTTTCAACCCTTTGTTCTAAAGCTCTGCAGGTAAAAAGAATGAAGCGGCTGATCTAGGCACATTCAACAATTACTAAGAGCCAACATGTAAGCAGTGCTTATTTTTTGCTAGATCCTGGACAAAATACTTGACAGATGAAGACACCTGGAGGTCACCCAACTAATAAACTCAGCAGCCAAGATTCAAACACAGACAAAAGGAGTCCAGAGTCCACGTTTTCTCAAGAGGCACGGAAAGTGTCTTGCTGTAATGGAGATCCATTTTCTTTCTAACACCTATGGAAAGATAGGGAAAGGGAGAGATAAACTAATATTTTTTGGGCTCCTAATAACACACAACACATTATTAATATCAACCTTGCCATAACTCTACGAAGCCTGAAGTATTAACTCCATTTTAAAGGTGAAGAAACTGGCTCCCAAAATGACTAATCAGAAGTTTAGCTTCAGTTATTAGCAGAGTTAGAACCAGAGCAGGTTTCCTCGCTTAAAAAAAAAAAAAAAAAGCGCCCTTTAAGGACAAGTGTATATGAAGACCTTGACAGAGACTACGCAGAGGGCAAAGGGACATCCGTATTATCACTTGAGAAACGTGTGCATGAAGGACTGTATGATACATAGTGAAGGATGACGAGAGAATGTCAAAAAGGCTATTCTAGATACACCCACAGAGGAATTGGTTAATTAAATAAAGGAGCTGCCAGTCTTGGGCTGAGATTCAAACCCTCTTCCCTGGAGGCAAGGGCAGAGAGGGCGCCACCAATCCAAGAACCTGGCCCCAGAGACTTACACTTAGCCCCCTTTCTCTCCTCTAATTGGCCACTTCTTTCTGGACCCGCCTCCTCCTCCTCCGCCTCGACCATTCAACAGCCAAGCCCTACCCACGAACCGGCTTGAACATCCAATCAGGTTCCAAGTTCACAGTTCCTCCAGCGAACACCCCCTCCCCTCCTGGCGAAGTGCCTGATTCTCGCTGTTGATTGGCCAGGCCGCAACCTAGGGTACGCCTTCTCCTCCTCCAGATTGGTCAGCGGCCCTTGGTCCGGCGTCCCTCCTCTGTCCGTCCCCGCCCCGTCTCTCCTTGGGAGGCCCGGCCTTGGGCGAGCCGCGTCCGCCGGGGGTTTGGACTCCGCCCCCCCCCCCCCCCCCCAGTGACGGCCCGATCGGGAATTGGCGGTGGCGCTGCAACCATTTCCGGTTTCGGGGAGGTGGGTGGGGTGCGGAGCGGGACTAGGAGCCGCCGCTGCCGCCGCCGCCGCCGCCGCTTACAGAGTCTTCCTTGTGCCTGGTGCTGCCGGGACGATGCGGCCGGGGCCCGGAGGCTGCTGCTGCCGTCGCCCGGCTCGGGCGAACGGCTGCGTCGCGAACGGGGAAGTGCGGAACGGGTATGTGAGGAGCAGCGCCGCCGTCGCCGCCGCCGCCGCCGCCGCCAGCCAGGTAGGATGGGGCTGGACCCCGCGAGCGGGCGCCCGAGCGAGGCCGGGCCGGGGCGACCGTGCGGGGCTGGCGGAGGGGCGGCCGGGCGGCGGGCGCGGGCGCGGGGGCCGTCTGCGGAGGCGGGCGGCCGGGGCTGCTCAGGTGTGCTGGTCGCGGTGGCCGCTCACGGACCGGGGCTGGCCGGAGCGCGGCAGCCGCCCTCCCCCCACCGGGGCTGGGCTTTGCTGTCTGTCTTCCCTTGCCTGCCTTGGCGGCCGGTGGGAGCCGCCTCCCGGAGGGCGTTTGTGGCCCCTGGGACCCAGCGGGGGCTTGGAGTTCTTCCTCCTCGTGCTCCCCGAGTTGGACGCCCCCTCGCAGCCCTGAAGCCATTCCTGGGACTGGGCTGGTGGGGCGCACCAGCGGCAGAGAAACTTCGAGGGGCTGCGGAGAGGAGCGCGCCGGCCGGGGGGCGGGAGGGGGGGGCTGTGGTCAGAGGCTCTGCTGATTCCGCGGGAGAAAGGCCTGACCTTCTGCATCTGTAAAGATCCAGCCCGGAAGATCCCGTGGTGGCAGATCGCCTCCAGCCCCTGAGCTCGCCCTGAGTGGAAGCTGGACCGGAGGGACCTACAGGCCATGCGAGCGAGCGGGAGACCACCGCCCTGTCTGGCTTCCTCGCGCGCTCTGGACCCGCCCCACCTGCCGGGCCCTGGACCCTGGAGCTGGAAGTGCAATGAACCCACTGCTTCCAAAGCCTCATTCATCTCTGTCCGGGAGGAGACCGCATCCCGGGTGCAGGAGAGAGGCCCATCTTGGGCTTGACATGCGGCGCCCTTGACCCTTAGAGCAAGAATGTTATAACGCAAGGGGGTGTTGAACTGGCGATGACTTGTGATGAGTCTCCCCTCCTGAACGAAGGCTGAATCACCAGCGGGGTTTAGGCAGTGCTGCAATACTTAGAAAAGCTCTGGGTTCAAGACCCGAGCGTGTATTCACCCCTGCCGAGCGTGTATTCACCCCTGCCGTCAGATACTCTGGACCGACAGCTACTCTGCTGGTCGGTGTGTAATTTGAAGAGGAGCCAGTTGCACGGATGCCAGCTCAATGTCGTGGCGGAGAGTTTTGCGATGGACTCCTACAGCCCGTTGGGGTCTTAAGGGAAACATGAAAGCGTAGCCTCTCTCCCTCTCCCCAGCAGGAGTAGGTGGCAGTTGCCGGTCCCTGATAGGGTGGCGATCTTTCTTAGAATTTGCCTTTCCCGTGGCTAGTGGGCAGCCTCCCCAGGCAGCATGCTTGACGGCTCAGAACCCAGGCCGCTCGGTGGGAGCGGTCACCACAGCATTTCTCGGCCTCCAACGGAAGTCCTGAGACCGAAAGCTAGCAGGGAAATCAGAAAAGAGCGGTTGACTCTCCTGGGTTGTAAGGTGAAAGGCAAATGAATACAGACTTGCTTTCATTTTTTTTTTTTTTTTTAAAAAAACGCTTGTGTGAGAGAGGAAGTGAAACTAATGGATTTCCAATAGAGGGTAGAAGGGCGTTTTTTTTTGTTTTCCTGGCAACAAGTAGCCAGTAAGACCAAATCGTGGGATAGACTGTTCAGCAGAATGTAATGGGTATGCGTTAGAAAATAGTGTGCAGGTGGCTAGGAGGCATGTGGTTTGTTAAGAGGTCAAAGGAGAGCCGGAGGTGTTTACATTTTAGGGACTCTTTCTGTGTGTGAGGCCATAGAGAGGAAGCATTGGGCTGTTATCTGCAAATTAGCAGTTCAAATCCACCCGCCTTTCTTCAGAAGAACGCTAGGACTTTCTACTCCTGTAAAGGGTTGTAGTCTTCATAGGGTTGACCCTATGAAACCCATAGGGTCACTATCAGTCACTCTCAGTGAGATCGTGTGTGTGTGTGTGTGTGTGTGTTTTCAATGCCTAGAAGTTAGGTTCTGGTTCAGGAGTAAGTCCAGTTCCTTGCTCTCGTGATTTAGAACAATTGAGTGTTTGTAGGTCTATCATGAGCCCTGATGGTGCGGTGGGTTACGTACAAGGCTTCTAACCCAAAGGTTGGTGGTTCAGAACCACTAGCTGCCTCAAAGGAGAATGAGGAAACTCTCTGCTCCGGTAAAGTTTTACAGCCCCATGTATTCAAGCATGCAGCCATCTAACTGAGGCGTCCACGAGGTCCACATGGAAGAGGCACCACCAGCTTGTGTGATCCAAAGATGACAGATACCAAATCCAAATGTGACGGAGGGAAAAGTATCAACTTAAATTGTGAACACCCAATTTGTATAGGCGGCTATGGAGGACAGTGGGAGCCCAAACCCATCTGCAGGGTACCTAGTTAGATTAAGCTGCTGGCAGATCCCCCTCTAGCCACAGGCAGGCAAGGGTCTGGAACAACTTTACTGTCAGATAGAAATTATTGTACTCTTGATAATGCTGGATTAAATTGATAGTTGGTCACTTGACCTCCCTCTTGACCCAATCTGAATTCCTTCTAGGTACTAGCATCTCTTGCTCGTTCCATGACAAAAATTTCTTCCCTGGCTTTTAAAAATATGGATGGTGGTCTTTTTTTTTCCCCACTCATTTGTATATTTGTCTTTATACTATTATTATTTTATCCTTACCACTTTATTTTGTCTTTTATTGTTTCTGTTGAGTTTCCCAGTTGGTGAAGCATAGAAGGATAGATGCATAGAGATAATAACTGATGCATGGGTTTATAAGGGATGTAGGGTGGGCGGTGGAAGATAGGGAGGGTGAGGGAATTTGAGAAGCAAAGAATGAATTCAGGAGTGGGGTGAGAGAACATTAAACTGATTGTAAGTACACAGCTCGTTTTAAAAGTGTTTTAACTATTGCTGAGCCCCGGTGGCGTAGTGGTTGTGCGCAGGACTGCGGCCCACTGGGATGGAGGTTCAATTCCAGCTCCCCGGAGCAAGGGCTGGGCCTTCTACTCCCACCACCACAGGGCACTGATGCCTAAAAAACAAAAACCAAAAAGTGTTCTAACTGTGGAAGTATGTTACATATGAATATTATATAAAGAAAAGCCCAGGAGGGGAAAAGAAAGCAAGGGGAAGGGTTGTCATGTAGGCGCCACTGAGTTTATTATGTCCATGGTGGTAGACTCATTAGGCAGAGGATATCAATAGTGGCTGTACAGCATAAACTGACAGTAAATTATGCAAGTAGAAGTTGTGGAATTGGAAATAAAATAATTACCTAGGGTCCTGGCATGGGAGGTTTGGGGTGACAAGGGCGGCGACAATAGAGAGTAAGAGGAGAAAATGGTCTGAAATGGATGGTGGTGATGCTTGCTTAACTCTTAATAAGATTGAATCAACTAGAGGGCAATGGGTGAGCTTGGCTTGGGTGTAGGCATGATATTTTTTCAGAGCTCGCCAGCTAATAAGTTGAGGAACTATCAAATGACAAAAATGAAAAACTTTAATCATGTATGACTGTAACATGACTTTCAAATGTATTTTAGTGACAAATTCCACTCAAGGAACATGCAGGAAATTTGGAGGAATGAGCAGGTGGCGTGCTCTAGGGAAAGGTTAGGGCTGCAATATTCCTTGAAGAAAATGATTTCTTACAGCGATTTTTAAAATTAAGATCTTGGGCTTGTTGTTCTGTCTGTATATCACTATAGATTTGTGGTTTTCAGCCTTTCTAATGCCGTGACCTTTTCATACAGTTACTCATGGTGTCCTTACCTTCCACACACGATCACTGAAGACAAATGTGTGCATAAGCAAAAGTGGTGAAGAAAGCTGATGGTGCCCAGCTATCAAAAGATGCACATCAGCTGAGCCCTGGTGGCATAGTGGTTGTGTGCGGAACTGCGGTCCACAGGGTTGACGGTTCAAATCCAGCAGTAGCTCTCCAGGAGCAAGGCTAGGCTTCGTACTCCCACCAGGGCAGTGATGCAAAAAGAAAAAAAGATGCACCATCTGGGGTCTTCAAGGCTTGAAAGTAAAGAAGCAGCCATCTAGCTCGAAAGCACCAAAGCCCACATGACAGAAGCACACCAGCCTGTGTGACCGACCATGAGGTGTCAAAGGGATCAGGTATCAGACATTCAAAGAACTAAAAATCATATAATTGAGTGCCCACCTTCAAGATATGATCACTGAAGACAAATGTGTGGATAGCAAATGTGGTAAAGAAAGCTGATGGCAGCAG
Organism: Nesogale talazaci; assembly: GCA_004026705.1. NCBI lineage: Eukaryota > Metazoa > Chordata > Mammalia > Afrosoricida > Tenrecidae > Nesogale > Nesogale talazaci. The sequence continues at coordinate 23,521 of PVJH01024345.1, read as the reverse complement.
CTGGCTGTCAAAATATATACCATCTGGGGTCTTAAAGACTTGAAGGTAAACAAGTGGCCATCTAGTTCAGAAGCAACCAACCCCACAAGGAAGAAGCACACCAGCTTGTGTGACCACGAGGTGTCGAAGGGATCAAGTATCAGGCATCAAAGAACTAAAAATTGTATCATTATATATGAGGGGGAGTACAGATTGGGGACTCAAGGTCCAACTGTAGTTGAAGTGAAATCCCCTTACAGAAGGATAACGGGAAACACAAGCCAGTCAGAGTGCAATGTAGCAGCAATGAAATATGCACTTTCCTCTAGTTCTTAAATGCTCCCCCCCACCTCCATCCCTGTCACGACCCCAATTCTACCTTGCAAATCCAGTTAGTCCAGGGGATGCACACTGGTACAGATAGGAACTGGAAACATGGGGAATCAGCATCAGTGGTGAGAGTGGTAATACTGGAAGGGTGGAAGGAAGGTGGAGTCGAACTGATTGCAAGGACCTATATATAACCTCCTCCCCAGGTTACAGACAACAGGGAAGTGAGTGAAGGAGACATCGGACAGTGTACGATGTGACAAAATAATAATAATCTTGAAATTATCAAGGGTTCATGAGGGAGGGGGAAAGGAGGGGAAATATGAGGAGCTAATACCAAAGGCTCAAGTAGAAAACAAATGTTTAGAGAATGACGATGGCAACAAATGTACAAATGTGCTTTGTATACAATGGATGTATGCATTGATTGTGATAGGAATTGTATGAGCCCCCCCAAAAATGATTTTTTAAAAATTAAGACAACAACAACAACATTGAGGACAAGAGACAAAGGCCTTCCTCCAGAGGCAACAGAGAAAGCCTTTCCCAGGAGCCAGGCCCCAGTCCAGATGTCTGCTCCTAAACTGTGAGAACACCAACTGCTGTCTGTGAAAGTCATTCACTTGCACCTTCTGTGATGGCAGCACCAGGGAAGTACGACGCCTTTCCTGGTGAGACAGTCTCCATTCCCTTTGAGATTCTGATACCCTCAAGCTTCTTCAGCAGCGTGTGCAAGCCCATGTGTGCGTGAGTGTGTGTCCTCCCCACATCATTGTGGCCCCCAGCACTGCAGCCTTGGCAGCTTCTTTTCTGTAGAATGCCCTCCCTTTTAGCTCCTGCACCAACTCCCCAGGCTTCACCGGCCTCTGGTTCATTCCTTCAACTAACATTTCCTGATTTCCGCGTATGAACCAGGCGCAATGCAAACAGTAAAAGCTCAAGTCATTGCTAAGGGGCTTACTCATTTGGCAGCAAGAAGCTTATGCAGAATAGTGAGCACCATCATATTTGACAGGCCAGCGCTCTCTCTGTGTAATACTTTCTAAAGCTTCTCAGATTATGAGCAGAGTTGAATTACGTTCCCCAAGTTCAGTGTCTTATTGGAGCAAAGCTGGATCAGATCCCTAGTCCCAGTACATCGGCATATTTCACTTCACTTAGAAGTTCTAGAGGGAAAAAAAGGTAGTAGCAGCAGTAGGAGTAGTAACCAGAAAGCAGCAGTTTGGCTTCGACATTAACCGATAACGCGCTCTGCAGGGATTATTCCTCTTCTTTAGGGTCCTACATATAAATGCCTAAAACATTACTTTAAAACAGACCCAAAAACGTCTGCCTCAAGCTCCAGAATGGGCTGGTGAGGTCCCAGTACACACACACACACACACACTCTCTCTCTCTCTCTCTCTCTCTCTCTTTCTCTCTCTTAAGTCATTTTATTGGGGACTTGTACAATCTTATGACAATCCATACATCCATCCATTGTGTCAACCACTTTTGTACATGTGTTTCTCTCCTCATCCCAAAACACTTGCTTTCCACTTGAGGCCCTGGTATATGCTCCTCATTTCTCTCCTTCCTCCCTGTGTCTCCCTCCCCCATGAACCCTTGGTAATTTATAAATTATTATTACTTTGTCATATCTTACACCATCCGACGTCTCTCCCTTCACCCATTTCTCCACTGTTGTACTGTAGGGAGGAGGTTATAGGTAGACCCTTGCTATCTGTTTTCCCTTTCTGCCCCACCTTCCCTCCACCCGCCCATTATCGCCCTTCTCTCCACTGGTCCTGGGGGGTTCTTCTGTTTTGGATTCCCTGTGTTTCCAGTTCCTATCTGGTACCGGTACTCTTAAAGGGCAAGAGATGTAAGAGAATTGTTCTGAAATAAATGGTGGCTCAGGAGCAAAGAGCTGACTTTCTTCATCAGACACACATGAGAAATTACTCTTTGGAAGCTCTTCAGAAGGCCACTTTGAGGCCACAAGCCATTTATTTAATCAAGTAAGGCACACCCACTCAGCATGCAAATGGTCTCTGCCCAGGCCTTTCAATTGCCTGTTCTACCAAGACACACTGTTCTTTCTTTCCAAACATTCTGACCGAACCTAAACCAGTGACCTGCCTTGCCCGGAGCACTACAGAACTCCTAGGGCACCCGAGCTCTGAAGAGCGACAAGGTGGCCTTCCCTGATATTCAAGTTCCACAACACTACTGCACTCTCAGTCGTATTTCACACAAACCACAGTATGCATGCTATGCAGATTGTTTGGGGGAGGCAAACTCCTCGCCCTTTTACTTTTCTCCAGGTGGTGTGCACGTTTTAGGAATGTACATGTTATTTATGCTGTTGTGTGTGAAAACCACAAATTACGGTGTTGCATATATTTTCAAGGTCATCGTTCCCAAGAACTTTTTTATTAAATTTTTTTTGGGGGGCATCACTGCTGTCTGGTGGGAGTAGGTGGCCCAGTCTTGCTCCTGGAGAGCTGCTGCTGGATTTGAACCATCAACCCTGTGGGCTGCAGTCCTACACACAACCACTGTGCCACCAGGGCTCAAGCCCTTTATTACATTTCTAAAGAAATCTCAAAGAAAATTCCTGAGGACCTCACATGATTCTGAACCTTTCAGGTACAGCTAGTAAAAAAATGGTGACACAGTTTTGTTTCTCTTGGAGCAAAAAGCGCTTGCAACTTATCTCACAAGGTGGAATTAGTTGTTACATACAACTTGATTTCTGCAACGTCTGGATTACAGACCAGGGGATAGCTCATCACGCCTTGTTAACCTGAACAGGTGGACTGTCCCGCCTGAGAAGCTTTCTTTTTCCTAAGCCCCAGTGGAAACAAAAGCTAGTCGCTTTTCAGGAAACCAACCTTCGTTAGTTATTCACTTTCCTCCTGAAGTGTTAAGTTTCAGGACCAATGCTTTGCAATGCAATGCTTATATATCTGACAAGGGAACATCATCTGGGGGCCCACTGACTCCTCAGGACAAAATTTTATTTCTCCTGGTTGCTAGAGGTTTCCTTAAAACTACTCCGAAGGAAAAAAAATCAAAATGACCCCCAAGGGTAAGGAAATTCAGAACTGTCTGAAGGGCTTCCCCTGCCTCCCCTCCCCCCACTTATATGCTTGGGAACCAAGGAAGCAGTGGCTCTCCACCTTCCTCATTCCATGACCCTGTAAGACAGTTCCTTCCTCACGTTGTGGTAACCCCCAACCATACAATTATTTTCTTTGCTATTTCATCACTGTCATTTTGCTACTGTTATGAATCAGGCAACCCTGTGAAAGGGTTGTTCGCGCCCCCCCCGCCCCCCCCAGAGGGGTCATGACCCACAGATTGAGAACCGCTTCAATTACGGTTGGTAAAATGTGTGTTCAACTCTTAAAAGTTTTCTAAAGAAGTGGACAGTGGAGGGAAAATGTTCACCTCGGGAATTTTTTAAAAATCATTTTATTGGGGACTCATATGACTCTTAATCCATACATCCATCCATTGTGTCAGGCACGTTTGTATGTCTGTTATCATCATCATTCTAAAAACACTTGCTTCCTACTTGAGCCCTTGGTATCAGCTCCTTATTTTTCCCTTCCCTTCCCACCACCACGATCCTCAGAGGAATTTTTTTTGGGGGAGGGGGCATCACGGCTCTCCGGTGGTGGGAGTAGGAGGTCCAGCCTCACTGCTGGAATTGAACCTCTGTCCCAGTGGGCCACAGTCCCTCGCACAACCACTACGCCATTGGGGCTCAGCCCTAGAGGAATTTTTAAAATCAAAAAGAATTCAACTACAGATGCAAACAAAAATACATTTATTTATTTAATCATCCATTTAATTTGCAGAAATTCTTGGTTCAGATCACCAACACAGGCATATCATCACATAAAGGTAGTGTTTATATATAATATATATATCATAGATGTTATATGATTTTTTGACATAATCGAACAAACACTCCTCTAGCTCCTCACCCTCACCCCACTGGACCGCTGCAATAAATTTTTGTTTTTGCAACAAATTCTTCATCAGCTGCTCAATTTTTTTCCCCTCTCTCCGCCCCCTCTCTTATGAACCCTTGACTTATAAATTATTATCACTTTGTCATATCTTACACTGTTCGATGTCTCCCTTCACCCACTTCCCCATTGTCCATACCCCTGGGAGAAGTTAAATGTAGATCCTTATAATACGTTCCCCCTTTCCACCCCACATTTCCTCCACTCTCCCAGTATCGCCACTCTCACCACTGGTGCTTAGGGGATCATCTGTCCTAGCTTCCCCTTGTTTCCTGTCCCTGTATGTACCAGTGTACATCCTCTGGTCTAGCCGAATTTGTAAGGTAGAATTGGGATCATGATAGTGGTGGGGGGTTGGGGGAGAGGAAGCATTTAAGAACTAGAGGAAAGTTGCATATTTCATTGTTGTTACACTGTACCCTGACTGGCTTTTCTCCTCCCCTGGACCCTTCTGTAAGGAGATGTCGCTTCATGTACAGATGGGCTTTGGGTCCCCAATCTGCACTCCTCCCCATTTATAATGATATAATTTTTAGTTCTTTGATGTCTGATCCCTGATTCCTTGGACACCTTGTGGTCACACAGGCTGGTGTGCTTCTTCCTTGTGCGGTTTGTTGCTTCTGAGCTCGATAGCTGCTTGTTTACCTTCAAGCCTTTAAGACCCCAGATGGAATATCTTTGATAGCCGGGCACCATTGGTTTTTTTCACCACTTTTGCTTATGCACACACACGTTTGTCTTCAGTGATCATGTCAGGAAGGTCAGCATCATGGAATGTCAATTTAATAGAACAAAGTATTCTTGCATTGAGGAAGTACTTGAGTGGAGGTCTAATGCCCATCTGCTGTCTTAATACTAATGCTATCAGTATATACACATAGATCTATTTCCTCATCATCATATATAAATATATTTACCTATGTACATGCCTGTATTTAGACTTCTATTGATGCCCTTTGCCTCCCAGTTCTTTCCTCTATTTTCTTTTATTACCCTCTTGTCCCACTCAGCCTTCATTTAGGTATCAGTAATTTCTCTCTGTTAGATTACTCTTGATCAATCCCTATCAGTCTTCTCACACCCACGTTTTGTTTTCTTTGGTCGCTTCATCTTATGATGTCCTGTTTTTTAGTACATATTATTTTTTTGCAGTCTATGTAAGATAGGCTGGATGAACAGTCTGGAGGAGAAAACAATGGGACTGATGGTTCCAAGGGGGCATGGGAGATGTGGGGAAGTGTGGGAAAGAAGGTTGTGCCAACCAATCCAGGGATAAAGGTGTGATCCAAAATCAGTGCAAGGTCCTCAGTGTCTGGGAAAGCGCCATATGGCATGGCAACTGCCTCAGCTTGCATCTCTGGGCCTGCTTCACTGCCTTTCTGTTGCAAAGGTGACAGGCCTGAGATGCACTCAGCACTACTGAGGCCTCGTTAGCATAACAAAGAAACCCCCTTTCCCAGTTGGAATTAATTTCACAGGTTAGGGGTTTGGGTGTATAGGGCCTGCGTTTACAAGACGGCAGTTCAGTCCACAGCCGAATTGGTAAACAGGTTAGAGAGGATTCTGTGAGCTCCCCTTCAGGGCCACCAGCCGTGCTCTCAGGGGATGGCCATTCTCCCTTTGCTCGAAGTTAGAGAAGGTCAGACGCCTTCACCATGCAATTCTTACAGTTATAAAAGCAGGTTTCACTGAATATATTTGTATATTTATACTAAAACTTAAGGACATGTAATATTTCTCCTGTATGAAGTAAAATCCTTTAAGACGTGTTTTGCCTGAGGAAGCAGAAGTTAGAAAAATACCATATATACATGTCGAACAGTAGCCCAACATATGAAAACATAGAGCAAACCAATACTTTGTGAACTTCTATAACTCAGAACTAGCAGTAACCACTGTCACGTTTTGACCAACATTGTTTTATTTGCATATATGTCTACACAGCACATACTAACTCTCTCCCACCTCATAGTGTGTATATATGTTTGTTTGTGTGTGTGTGTGTATGTGTGTGTGTAGAGAGAGAGAATGTATGCCTGTCCTTGTGAGAAATGTAAAGTTTTGTATAAGGAAAATACTGTCCATGTTTACAATCATTTTCCTGACTAACACTATTAATATAGTAAAACGTGTGAAAGCCAGAAACTGTGGAGGGCAGACATTTGTCGAAGGAAAGCAGAAATAAGTTTCCACTAAAGAGCATGCAGAAGAAGAGTGGTACCTGCCCATCTGTCAAAGGCAGAAAACTTGGGAGAGCTGGAAGAAGCAGCAAGGCAGCCCTGGTTCTCAGAAATCTCATTTAATGTTCTATCAATAGTTAATGCAGGCTGAGCCCTGGTGGCATAGTGGTTGTGCGCAGGACTGTGGCTCACTGCGTTGGGGGTTCAAATCCAGCAGCAGCTCTCTAGGAGCAAGGCTGGGCCTCCTACTCCCACCACCTCCTACTCCCAAGGCTGTGATGCCAAAAAAAAGTTAATTTAGGTAAACATCAGACTGTCACAGAATGCATTGAATTCCACTCTAAGAATATGTAGCATGATTTATTTATCTAACCAATCATGAACATGAGTCTTTCGCCCATGTCTCCAATATGCAAGTACAGTTCCTTTGACTTGTGAATGTGTGAAAGAGATAGCTGGTTCCCAGGTCTATCTACAGATAATCGATTCTGAGCAAAGTGTCATTCAATAAGGTCAAATCGAAGAAGGATTTTAGGCTTTCTTGATTTCTAAGTTGCTGTTGATCCCAAGCTTCTTAAAAAGTGTGAGGACTTCTTAAGGCATAAGTTAGATCATGACTTAATTCTGGTGGATCTGTCTTTAAAAAAAAACAAACCGCCAAACTTACTATCAAGTTGATTCTGATACACAATCACCCCCTAGACAGAGTAGAACTGCCCCTTTGAATTTCTGTGGCTGGAATCTATATGGGGACAGACAGCCCCATCTTTCTCCTTTTGTACAGCTCATGGTTTGAACTGGTGGCGGTAGGTTACCAGTCTTATGCATAACCCACGAAACCATTGGGTCTCCTTTTGAGGTTTAAAGATATGGTCATTGAAAATAGTAAACGCGTACTGGTTGTTCTTACTAGTTATGGTGAAGGAAAATAACTTGGTTTGGCTCTTCTAGCTATGGCTTTTAATTCTCACCAAAAGATTGGGTCTCTCTCGAATTCTTTTTTTTTTTTTGGCATCACTGCTCTCCGGTGGTGGGAGTAGGAGGCCCAGCCCCACTGCTGGAATTGAACCTCCGTCCCAGTGGGCCACAGTCCCGCGCACAACCACTACGCCACTGGGGCTCAGCCAAAGGACATTTGTGGTTTTTTTTTTTTTTTTTTTTTTTGGCATCACTGCTCTCCGGTGGTGGGAGTAGGAGGCCCAGCCCCACTGCTGGAATTGAACCTCCGTCCCAGTGGGCCGCAGTCCCGCGCACAACCACTACGCCACTGGGGCTCAGCCCGCTCTCGAATTCTTACAACCACCCAGACAATTCCGACTGTTAACGTTCTACAGGACAGAGTAGAACTGGGAGTTTCTGAGGCTGTGAGTCCTTTGGGGGAGTAGAAATCTGGTGGTTTCAAACTCGTAACCTTGCTGTTAGCAGCCGCGTGTGTAACCCACTACCCACCAGGGCTGCTGTTTTAGAACGACTGGGGAGGATTATGCAGACAGAGTGGAATACTAGTAGAGGGCATTGCTTGGTTTTACTTTTCCTCTGAGCATATAAGTGTATAAGCCGCCTCAGAAATGGAGGGAGAGTTCCAGGACCATAGAGAAGAACCACAAGCAGAATCCATGCAAGATACCTGTCTGAAGTGCTAGGGACACCTGAGGCCATAGTGCTGAGCCTGCCAGGCAGAGCCGAAAAGCAACACTGAGACAATGGGTAAGAGTGGCAGGTTTCCTGACCCATGGAATAAGGCGTCCATGGACCACATGGCTGAAGATCTGAGGCATGCCTACTAGCATGGCTGAGAAGGGACATTGCAAACAAAAGAGTCGTATCTTTAACATTGTGTAAACTCTTTAACTTTCCTCAGTAAGCCCCCAAATTGTGAATTTGACCTGTGAGTTAGTGTGGCCATTGGAATGAATTCAGCGAACCCACCAGATAAGAACCAAGTGCTCTGGGAGGGAGGGATGGTGTCAGGATAAGGTAGTGCCCATGGAGGGTGGAGTCAGGTCTGCCCTCTGCCCTGTGGCATGGGGCCTTGGGCTGGTGTGGACTTTGATTCTTCTCCTTTGTGTAGGGGGTCAGACAGGACCCCCAGGCCATTTCCTCTCCGGTGGGATTGGTGGCTTGTGAGGAGAAGACTGATGTTGCTGTAGCACTGGCAGTCTGGAAAAGACACACCTACTTCCTAGATTACTGCGTTGCTTTCGGTTCCCTGTCCTTGGGACAGCCCAGCCAGCAGCGACTTCTGAATTACTCCTAGGAAACTTTGAGGTGCTGGTTGGTGCTGCAAAGGGAGGGAGAGAACCTGAGCTGCTGTCTTCTTGCAACTTGCTGGCAATACCTAGAAGCTCGATGGGCCTTGTGATTGATCACCGGTCAGACTAATAGCCCTGGCCACTGGCGGCCTTTGCCATGTGTGCTGACTGATGGCGAAATCTTGGTCACCGTCTGCGTGAGCTTGGTGGGGAAGCAGTGGCTGTTTCCATGACAGTTGGTTTGCCCTACTTCTAGTTTCCTAAAAGCAGACTTTTTTTTTTTAAGCATAGCAATCTCCAATCTTTTTTTTTTTTTTTTTTTTTAATATTCAGTCCAAGGAGAGCTAACCATTGAACAGCAAAAGTACCTTCATTAGCATCGAGGAGAAATTTCACGTTTTAATAGTAAACCACTGATTCAGAATCAGATTTACTACTTCTGAAATCTTCAAAGGAAAAGGTGATTCATCGAGAACCTCAGAAATGTGACTATGAAATGACAATAAATGTGAAAAATGTGTGAGCTGGATTCTAGCCCTACCCTTGAGTTTTAACTTCATGGCCATAGGCAAATTGCTTAACTTCCTTTCTCAGTCATATGATGAAGAAGAAGGCCGTTGGAGAGTCCACTTGTAAGCGAAGTGTTTCCCGTTTGGGTGCGTTTTCCCTCCTGCCTGTGTAACTATGATCCTATTCAGGGGGGTTAGGTGCTGCTGAGTCTGTTCCAACTCTAAGTGAAACACTGCTCGGTCCTGCCCCGTTCTCAACGTGGTTCCTCTCCTTGGGACCATTGTAGCGGCCACTGTCAATCCATCTTGTCAAGGGCTTTACTATTAGCGTAAAATAGTCTTTACTTCAATAAATGTCTTTCTCTCCTAGTAACATGTCCTAGCAACACGAGGCAAAGTCTAGACATCCTTGCCTCAAAGGAACATTCTGACTTCTTCCAAGAGAGACTTGTTCTTTTAAGATCTGCTGCTTTCAAGATTCTTCGCCAGCACCGTAATGAAAGGATATCGATTTGTCCTGGGTCTCCCTCCTTCAATATCCACCTGGCATGTGCATATGAGGCAATTGAAAATGCCATGACTTGACTTGGGTACACCTTAGTCCTTAAAGTAGCTTCCTTGGCCTACAGCACTTTGAAGAGCTCTTGAAGCCTGCATGGATCAAAATGCCCCTGCAAGGCGTCCCCTTTGATCTCTTTTTTTTTTTTTTGGGGGGGGCATCACTGCTCTCCGGTGGTGGGAGTAGGAGGCCCAGCCCCACAGCTGGAATTGAACTTCCGTCCCAGTGGGCCACAGCCCTGCGCACAACCACTACGCCACCGGGGCTCAGGCCTCCTTTGATCTCTTGATTGCTGCTTCTGTGAGCCTTGATTGTGGATCTAAACAAGGTGAAATACTTGACAACTCCGTCTTTTCTCTCTTGATCCTGATGTTAGCTATAGGTCCACTTGAGAGGGTTTTGGTTTTATTGACCTGGAGTTCTAATACATACCGAAGGCCGCAGGCCTTGAGCTTCATCAATGAGTGCTTCAGTTTTTCTCACTTTCAGCAAGCAAGATTGTGTCCGCTGCATATCACAGGTTGTTAATAAGCCTTCCCCCAGTCCTGAGGGCATGCTCGTTTTCCCCCCATGCTCTTCTTATAATCCAGCCTCGGATGACCTTCTCAGCACACAGACTGAGCAAGTATGGTGAGAGGATACTGCCCTGATGTACGCCTTTCCTGATTAAAAAAAAAATCCTTTTATTGGGGGCTCATGCGACTCTCATCACAATCCATGCATCCATCCATCGTGTGAAGCTCATCTGTACATTTGTGGCCATCGTGGTTCTCAAAACATTTTCTTCCTACTTGAGCCCGTGGTATCAACTCCTCATTCCCCCCTTGCCTGCCCTCCACCCTTCCAGATTTTAAACCGTGCAGTATCTCTTGTTTTGTTCGTACAACTGCTTCTTGATCCTCTTCTCAAGGCTGTCCATATATAATTTATTTATTTATTTATTTTATGGTCCTCCAAGTTGAGTGCCTTTGCTTTGTCATAAAACACAAGTAAGCATCCTTTCTGGTGTTCTCTGCTTTGAGCCAAAATCTGACATCAGCATTGATAGGCTTTGTACTCTGTATTTGGTGACACACATAAGAGAGCATCTTTGTCCTTAAGAAATCAGCAGAGATAAAAAGGATGCAAACACCTGGCCAGAACCTCTGGCAGCCCCCTGTCCATGTGTGGCTGCAACCATTGTTAGTGGTTTTCAGCAGAATCTTCCTTGCTTGTGCTTTCAGTAATCCCGCTCTATGGTGTGTGCATTCTGTTTCACCTTCTCTGGAATAGGCGCACATAGGGATCTCTTCCAGCCAATTTTCTTGACAGACGAGTAAGTACTTCCATGCTTCATCGGCTCGTTGAACTACTTCAATGAATGTTCTCTAATTTCTTGAAGGCTTATTTTTGGCTCGTGCTTTCAATACCAGTGGTTCTTGCTTACGGGCTTCTTCTTGAAAGGGGTGAGTGTTGACTAGTTCTTTTTGGTACAGTGACTGTGTACTCTTTCCTTCTTTTCGATGCTGCTTGCATCATTGAAGGTTTTTCCCATAGGATCTTTCGGTGTGGTGACCTGAGGCTGGCATTGTTTCTTGAGTTCTTCCAGTTTAAGATATGCTGAGTGTGTTCTTCCCGTTTGGTGTTCCCGCTCGAGGTCTGTGCACATCGCACTGTAATATTTCACTTTGTCTTCTCACGCTGTCCTGTGAGGTTCTCTGTTCAGCTCTTTCACTTTATCATTTCTCCATTTACCGTAGATGCTCTTCTGACCTCCACTGTGACCTGTTCTTTCTTTTTTTTGGTGTGGGATCACTGCCCTGGTGGGAGTAGGAGGCCCAGCTTTGCTCCTGGAGAGCTGCTGCTAGGTTTGAACCGTCAACCCTGTGGGCCGCAGTCCCGCACCCAACCACTACGCCACCTGGGCTCAGTCTTTTCTTTCTTTTTAACAACCTTTTGCTTTCTTCGAGAATGATGTCCCTGATGTCATCCCACAGCTTTCCAGGTCTCTGTCATTCATGCGTCTCATGCCAGATCTATTCTTGGATGTTCTCCAAATTCAGGCGGTATATTGCTTCTCATGGACCTGTTTTAATTTCCAACAGTTTCAGCGTGAACTTAAATATGAGCAGTTGATCATCTGTTCCATGTCAGTCCTTGACCTGGTCTTAGCTGCTGGTTTTGAGCTTCTCCATCTCCTCTTCCCATAGATACATTCAGTTTGATTTCTGTGTATTCCACTGGGAGAAGTCCACGTGTCTCACTGTTTGTGTTGTTGAAAACAGGTATTGACCAAGAAGAAGTCATTGGTCTGCAAAGTTCTATCACGTGTTCTCCAGCTTCATTTCTCGCACCAAGATCGAATAGGGTAGTATCTCCTCAAGTAATGCATTGGGCTTTAAAAAACATGTTGTTTATCTGAAAAATTATGTTGCTATTTGCTTCTTCTTTCTCTCAAAAAGTTGAAATTTCTTTTTGCTTGTTTGTTTGTTTTTTGGCATGACTGCCTTGGTGGGGATAGGAAGCCCAGCCTTGCTCCTGGAGAGCTGCTGCTGGATTTGAAATGCCAACCCTGTGGGCCGCAGTCCCGCACACAACCACTAGGCGACCGGGCCTCTGCCCCAAGATGAGATTTCTTAAAGGACAAGGATGGTCTTTTATTTGTGTCACAAATACAAAGTATAGGGGCTGAGCCCCCGTGGCGTAGTGGTTGTGCGCGGGACTGTGGCCCATTGGGACGGAGGTTCAGTTCCAGCAGTGGGGCTGGGCCTCCTACTCCCACCACCGGAGAGCAGTGATGCCCCCCCCCCCCAAAAAAATACAGAGTATAATTTTTGACATGAAGAATTTATATACAGAAATTAATTACGAAAGAAGTAAGTGATTGTGACATTTTAGGCTGCCTGGAGGAATGTGGCTCTGGGCTTTCGTGGGAGGCTTCAATGTGTCTGCAAATTACCATTGCAGTTTTCGAAATGCTAAAAAACTAAACATGCGAAACCTCCGTTTGTGGGAAGTGAAATGAGAGGGAAGGAAGATCGAATCGTGAGCGATTTTCCAAGGCTGGCTCTGCTGGACCTATGTGATGTGGACAGGTAGACTTCTACCCCCAGGACCTTGGTCTCCGTCTGTCACACATGTTCCTCTGTCTTAGAGAGCCGGTGTGGCCAGGACAGAAAATACCACAAGTGGATGGCCTTCAAAAACAGAAACTTCTTCTCTCCCCCTTTAGGGGAGAGATGTCCCAATGGAGAGTGCCCACTCTAGGGGAAGACATTCTCTCATGCTTTGGGGGGAATGGCTTTATCTTCCTTCAGCATCTGTGGGCCCTGCATTCCTAGAGATCTCTGCGTGCCTTGGCATTGGCTTTCCCACGGGTGTCGGAAGGTCTGGGGTCCAAGGTTGGTCACTGCAAGGTCAGCAGTTCATGGAGGAAAGACGAGGCTTTCTGTTCCCATCAAGCATTTCAGCCTCAGAAACCCACAGAGGCGGTTCTCCTCTGGCTTATTGGGGCTGCCTTGAATGATGACACTGTGGATCTGGGAGTGTTCCCAGAGGAGGGAAGCGGTTGTGGACCTGGGTGCACGGCAAACCCGGAATGGAGCATGTGGAGGGGACAGCATGGAGGGTGCTCTTCAGGCCCAGCCAAGGTCAGGGTGGGCAAGCGCCCCCATGAAGAGGCGGCAGCGCGTCTGGGCAGTGAACGGTCAGTGCCTGCAATGGTGTGTGCGGAACCCCAGCAGTTCCCTCTGCTATGTGTGGCATGCGGTTGGGAGAGGCTAGGCCATTCCAGGACATTCCAAGGAAAGACCCTTTCAGCAGAGGAACAGCAGAAGGCATTGGAAACCTTCCGTGGCAGAGGCCCGAAGGAAAGCTGAGGAATAATGGGTGATTCATGCTGAACGGGAGGTTTTGGTAACGTGGGCAGGTCCTGTGGTGAGGGGCAGGCCCTGACATCCTTCAGTGAGGTTCCGCTGGAAGGCGTTGATTCGTGTAAAACTATTCATCGCAGAGAACGTGCGCTGTTGCCCCCATTGTTGCAGCCACTGCAGAGGGACTTCATGTACTTCACTGCATTCCTCAGAGCTCTGCCCAGACCCCTCCTTCCCCTCCTGCACAGCGCACTCGAGGGAGGTCCTGCCCGCTTGTTTCTTGTCTGATCCACCGTTTTCTCTCGCTGTGAGGGTCATCATGAGGACAATGGTAAAATCGTTTGTGCTGCTACCGATTTCCTAATTCTGAGCATTGTTGCTGTAAAGAGGACTAACTTTTAAGCAATACACACCGAAACATTGAAAGGTATATATCATGTCTGCAGGTACCAATGGTCTAATCTGATTTGTAAGGTAGAATTGAGGTCATGATAGTGGGGAGAGGAAGCATTAAAGAACTAGAGCAAAAGGGCTGAGCCCCGGTGGCGTAGTGGTTGTGCGCGGGACTGCGGCCCACTGGGACAGAGGTTCAATTCCACCAGTGGGGCTGGGCCTCCTACTCCCACCACCGGAGAGCAGTGATGCCCCCCCCCCCCAAAAAAAAGAACTAGAGCAAAAAAACCCACCCCAAAATAAAAACGAAAGTAAAAGAACTAGAGCTTCAGCTCTCAACTGGTGGGTTGAAACCCCTTTGAGGGTCAAACACCCCTTTCACAGGGATTGCCTAAGACCATAGAAAAACACGTATTTCCAATGGTCTTAAGAACCGAGACACCAGGCAGGTCTGCCCACATGCAGATACTCCCACATAGGAGTACCCAGAGTGAAGACTGATATTTCACAATATATAATTATAATTTTTTTGGTGACTTATCACTATGCTTTAATTATGTTCAATTTATAACAATGAAATCCATCCTGGACTGAACCCCGGTGGCGTAGTGGTTGAGTGCGGGACTGCGGCCCACTGGCTTGGCGGTTCAAATCGAGCAGCAGCAAGGCTGGGTAACTCCCACAACCACCAGCGGGCAGTGATGCCCCCTCCCAAAAAAAGGAAATACATACTGCATATCAGATATTTACATTGCAATTCATTTTTGTTTGTTTTTAAATCATTTTATTGGGGGCTCATATAACTTATCACGATCAATACATATATATATTGTATGTTTGCAGACCCCATTTGTACATTTGTTGCCATCATTCTCGAAACATCCTTCTTCTTAGGCCCTTGGTATCAGCTCCCCATAAGTCCTCTCTTTTCCTACTCCCCTACTTCCTGAACCCTTAACAATTTACAAATTATCATTAATTTGTCATATCATACACTGTCCGATATGTCCCTTCACCCACTTCCCTATTGTCCGTACCCCAGGGAGGAGGTTCTATGTAGATCACTGCAATCGATTCCTCCTTTCTACTCTACTTTCCCTCCACCCTCCCTCTGGTCCTGAAGGGATCGTCTGTCCTGAATTTCCCATGTTTCCAGCTCCAGCAAAATTATAGTTATGAAGTAGCAATGAAAATAATATTATGGTTGGGCCGCCACAGCATGAGGAACTGTATGAAAGGGTCGAGGCATCAGGAGGTTGAGAACCCCTGAACTAGAGGAGAGTTGTGTGTTTCATTGGTGCTCTGCTGCACCCAGATTGGCTCCTCCTGTGAGCGCAGTCCAAATGTCTGCAAATGGGCTTTGGGTCTCCACTCCTCATTCGCCCCCTGCCCCCCGTATTCCCCATACATTATTTTTTTTTTGAGCCACTTGAGAATACATTGTGCATTCTGGCTGCTACTCATTCATCAGCACTTTTTACAAGTACTGTATGTTCTTTGGAAAGTAGGTAGTTTACACAACTTTAGCGTTAAGGAGAGATTGGTTCTGGTATTAAACATAGTAAAATGTTTTCAGACATAGTTTTTTAAAGAGCTGATTAGAATGTTTTTCCGGTGTTTTATTTGTTTCCATTTTCTATTGTAATTTAGGTGGGGGTTCACATTTCAGATCATTGACTTCTTTGTGTTTTAAAAACAGCTTGGATTTTGTCCAGCTTAATCGCTTCTCTATAAGTTGTTCCTTTTAAAATAATTTTAAACCGTCACATGCTTGACCCTTTCCAGCTATTCTGTTTTAAACACTCACAGTCTTCCCCTCCTTTGGGGAGATAATTGCTGAAGCCTGAAACTAGTTTTACAAACAGTTCTCAACATTCTTACGCAGGCTGTCATCCTGCGTCAGTGCCAGCAGATTCTTTGTGTCCTGTTCATCTCAGTGCCTTTCCTTCCTTGTCAAACAGGGCCGTGGATTCTGAAACGGCCCGTGAAGCTCTTGGGTACCTTTCCACACTTCTCTTACTAGGATGCATGATTCCATGCATGTATTTGGCCCTTGGGTACGTGTACCAATTAATTCTGATCCAGGTATAGAAAATTCTAAAAATTAACTTGTGGATCTTATCTCTTACCAGGCTGCCTGAGATGGCCACAAAGAATCTTCCATTTAAGCGTTTTTTTTAAAGGACTACTTGGTCTTACCCTCCTAAGAAACTTCAATGGAACCGCTTTCCTTACCTTTAATTGTTGCCAAGACTAGAGTTAACACAGTGTTGTTGTTGTTACGTACCCTGACTCTTAGCAACCCCAGATTCAACAGAAGGATCCCTGCCTGGTCCTGCACCATCCTTTTGACATCGCAGGCTGCAAGCACTCTGTCAACCACTGACGTCTTTCTTGAAGGACTGACTGGTCCCCCTTGACCACATGTCCAGAGACGTGGGACACATAGCCTCCCCCCCTCATTTCTAAGGGAGTTTCTGGCAGTACTTTTTCTAACAGATTTGTTTGTTCTTCTGGGAGTCTGTGGTCTATACATGTTCTCTGCCAGCATCGCAGGATGAAGACGTCCATTTTTCTGTGACGTTCCTTATTCATTGCCCTGTTTTCACATGTACTTGTGAAAATATTTGGTTTGACTCAGGTGCTCCTTAGTCTTCTAAGTGACATGTTAGCCCCTCAGGTCTTTTGCAATCGATTTACCCCCTGCCAGTGTGTAATGTGATATTCCACGAGCATTGATTTTGTACCCAAGGAAAGCAAAATTCTGGGCACGTTGACCTCCATGTACCACGATGCTGCTTATTGGTCCTGCTGTGGAGATTTTCCACTGCTTCATGTCGGGTTCAGCAACCATGGCTCTTACCATCTGTCTGTACAGGTAAAAGTGAAGTAAAACTGAACAAAGTTGAAAGGATATTCATTCAGATGTGGGGATTTCCTTTGTCAAAATATATTTATGGGGCTGAGCCCCGGTGGCGTAAGTGGTTGAGTGCGGGACTGCGGCCCGCGGGCTTGGCGCTTCAAATCTAGCAGCAGCTCTCAGGAGCGGCACTGGGTAGTGCCCATGACCACCAGAGGCAGTGATGCCAAAAAAAACCCAACCCCCCCCCCCAAAAAAAATATACTTATGGCCTTCAGATGCCAGTCATTCTGAGGAACCGGATGGGCCCTTCCATCTCAAACGTTTGCTTTAGCTTAGCTCATCAAGCCAAGCTGACTACTGGTCAAGTTGACTCCAGAGAGCACGCCCGCATGGGTATCTGAGCCTGTCCCTCTTCAACACGCACACCTCCTCGGGCCTCTCCAGGAGTCGATGTGGTTTGTCACAGATTTCATGCAAGTTGACCAAAACATGGAAGACGAAGAGACAAGCTCATCCGTGCTTTGGTGTGTAGGCATGTAAAGTTCAGATAGGACCAAGGATAAAGCCCGCCCTCGTTCCTCCGGCAGGAAGAAATGCGATTTACAGGATGATGCCAGTCTGGGATCACTGTGGACCCCCTGGCTCGAGGTCTGGCCTCCTCCCTGCTCTCCACATGGCCGGAGCCCCCGCTGTCCACACGGTGCTTTTGCGCAGGGCTGAGGCTCCCACAGAGGGGGGTGCAGTAGTTATTTGGGTGGGTGGCTTTAGGAATGTGTGGCGGTGGATCATTAACAGATGCGTCAGCCCGCAGTCCTGACCCTGCACTTACTGGCGGTCACGTCCATCTGTAGCCTGACGTGCTGCTTCCTGGGACAGACTTTGCCTTGGCGAATTTGTGTACATTCCTCTCTGTACTGCTGCCGCTGTCATCAGATGCCGCTGAGGCGGGTACAGCCCACCGCGTCCCTGTGGGTGACTGACGGAACCCTGCCCCAGGCCTGTGCTGCGTGAGCGGGGGTGGACTCGAGAAACAAGGTCAGAGACACTCAAGATGTGTGTAAGGGAGACTTTAAATCAAAGAGGAGTGATTGCCTGTTTAGAGACCAGCTCAGCCCTGTCCAGTGCAACTTCCTAAGTCCAATGATAGGAAACCATATGTCATATACCAGTGTGTAAATCCCTCTTCAGACTCACACAATACAGGAAGATCACAGGCCAGTGGATGGAGAGTCTTGTGGATTCAGCGGAAACATCTTAGCCCTTGGTGTGGGTCTCCACGTGGCTCCTCCAGCCCCAAGGCTCGGGCTGCCGGCAGCATAACGCCACGTGACTTGTCAACAGGAATGCCTCACAGGGAGACGAAGCAGAGAGTGTGTTTCTGTCTGGGCTCCCGTCAGCTGTTTATCTGTGTTGCGCATCCCAATGAGGTTGTCAAGCTACGATCTGATTGACAGGCTAGACTCCACCCCTTCACTGGTTGGCAGGGGATTAGGTAGGCCCTCTTCACACTTGTTTCTGTTGGGGCCCATCGTGGCAGCCACTGTGTCACTCCCATCTCCTGGAGGGGGCGGCCTCCCTCTTTTTCCGTGCCCCTCCACTTTACCAAGCACAATGTCCTTCTCCAGGGAACGGTCTCCAGATTCCTGTGTTCCAGCAAAGGAGATAATGCAGTCTCCAACCAGAACATTAGAAGAATGCTCTCATAAAGTCATGCAGCGACAACACTCCTCTTTGCCAGTATTTTTTTCCCATCAAAAGTATAGCAAGTTTTATGAAATCAAGAAAGTATTACCACCATAGTTTCTCCTAATTCTTTTTTTTTTTTTTGGGGGGGGGGGGCGGACATCACTGCTTTCCAGTGGTGGGAGTAGGAGGCCCAGCCCCACTGGTGGAATTGAACCTCCGTCCCAGTGGGCCGCAGTCCCGCGCACAACCACTACGCCACCGGGGCTCAGCCCTTCTCCTAATTCTTTACACCTACAGACAGAGTGAACATTACTACGGACACTTAGAATACACTGTTACCCAGCAAAATACTAAAAAGGAGCAAAGAATGTAAATTTATGCTTTCTGTATTGGGCAGCTGCCTCGTTGCCCCCTGAGAGAGAGCCCTGGTTACAAGTGGCATTTTAACAACCGGTTCGCTGAACCATTGCCAACGAGCTGAATGCCATCACTGCCCCATGATCTCCACGTGGCTCCGCTGGGCCTCCACGCCACCGTCACTGACGTCCGTGTTCCTGAGGTCTTGGCCAGTACTTAAGCGCATAACATAAGCGTGCATCTCAGAAATGGTTCCTGTGCACGTATGGTTCTGAACTTTTTATCTTGGGCTCCCGGAGCGACGAGACCAGAGCCCGGCGCTCTCCGAGGACTTAGGTGGTCAGTAGAACTGCTCTTTGTGGCCTGGTCGAAATGACTGTGCATCTTTACTTCTAGGTCCATCACGTCACCCAAAATGGAGGGCTGTACAAAAGGCCCTTTAATGAAGCCTTTGAAGAAACGCCGATGCTGGTGGCCGTGCTCACGTACGTGGGCTACGGGGTGCTCACGCTGTTCGGGTATCTCCGAGACTTCCTGAGGCACTGGAGGATTGAAAAGTGCCACCACGCAACCGAAAGGGAAGAACAAAAGGTAACTGTCGGCGTCTCCGAGTCAGTAGGTGAAAGCCTCTCACGGCCACGTCGGTACTTTTCTCTCATCCCTTCCGTCCACGTTTGGGTACATGTTGAATAAAGAATAGATTCCCTGGTGCCGTGAAATGAAAACATGCCACAAAGAAAGCTAAGGACAAGGGTCAGGGCTTAGGCAGGATGAAGGCATTGAACACGTGGAAGAAATGCAGTCATGCTAAGAGCCCAGCCGGGTAAGCAGCGCTCTCTCTGTTGGTTTGACATGTGAGAAACCCACAACCCCGATCCTGCTGACACTGGGTGTCCGGGCTGGAGCCCAAACACGGGCCTGTGAGGGACAGGTGTGCTGAGAGCCAGCTTCTTTCTTCTCTCCATGGGCCCCAGGCCCGCCCTCTCTGGGTCTGCAACCTTGGGAAAAGACTGTGTTGTTTAGAACTTGAAGGTGTGTTTCCTTTTAGACATGTTACAAGCGAGGGGACTTCCAACAGTTCTGGAGGAATGCTTCGGTGAGGGTTTTGCAGCCCTCCCTGTGGTTCACAATCAGCTCCTTCTCCAGAATCCTAGCCATGACTCGGGCGGGGGTCGAACGCTTCGCTTTACAGTGGAAGATAGTCTTGTCTTGAGGGTACCGGCCTGTGAGGGAGGCCCTCACTCGCTGCACTAGCACACACGTGTGCCCTGCCCCATGTGTTCTCTGGTGCCTTTACCGCAGTGGTTCTCCACCTTTCTAAGGCTGTAGCCGTTTCAGATAGCTCCTTATGGTACGGTGACCCCCAACCATACAGTTGTTTTCGTTCCTACTTCATCACTTTCATTTTGCAACCATTATGAATTGGGTGATCTCTGTGAAAGGGTCCTTTGTCCTGCAAAGGTGTCACGACCCACAGGTTGAGAATCGCTGCTTTTTGAGCCTTGGACCATATTGGGCCACCCATATGGTTGCCTTAGAGAAGGAACGAAGCCATGAGGAGCCCCTTTTCTCCCTATTGCTCACAGAGTTGGAGTGAGTGAGGCAGAGAGGAGCAGCAGGTGTTGCCTGCACTCCGTTGGGGAGTGCACAGTGGTCATGTGCAGGGAGGCAGAGGGACTCAGTCCCTCGGAGGTGGGCAGTAATGAAGCAGCCAGTAGGAACTAAGCATTCTCCTTCCCACTCCACCCCAACTTCATGAATATTTCCTTTTTTAAAAAATATCCAGTGTAAGCAAGGTGCTGTACTTAGAACTGGACCCAATTGGCCAAATTAGTGTTCACCCTTGAACAGCAGACCCAAGTGTTAAGTTTCTTTGATTCCTTCTTCCTCTCTACCCCTGTAATCTTTTTTCCCTTGTTCACACACCCCTCAAAAAATACTAGAGCAACACACAGTTGACCTGAATCCTAGGCCCAGCTTTTTTTAGTAGCACTTTGTATTTCAGAAATGCAGCTCGCCCACTGTAAATGGTGATTTTTGTTCTAATTTATCTCAGAGTTTTCTTATTTTGATTATGCTAGCAAATGAGTCTATAAGAATGATGTTATCGGCTGAGCCCTGGTGGCTTAGTGGTAGTTTGCGGGACTGAAGCCCATAGGGTTGACAGTTCCGATTCAGCAGCAGCTCTCCAGGAACAAGGCTGGGCTTGCTACTCCTACCAGGGCAGTGATGTCACAAAATAAATAAATTTAAAAAAAAATGATACTATCAGTTGAGTTTTTTCCCATTAAAATTTGAAATCACTAGTAAACACATTTGTATCGCACCATTGGTGTAATAAACACTGTTCTAGAAACTAGAGCTATCCAAAACTCACCGCCATCGCGTCGATTCTGACACGTAGTAACCCTTAGGACAGAATAGACCTGCCTCCGTGTCACTCTGAAATCCCTGTCTTTGTCCCACGGAGCAGCTGGTGGTTTCAAACTGCTGGCCTTGCTGCCATACAGCCACACTTAAAAAACCTTTGGGGAGCTTTTATACGGCTGACATAGTCCAGACATACTATCTGATATATGTGTGTGAGTGGTCAGAGGGTCCCTTGGTGGCACACACGGTTTGAGCTGAAAAGTTAGAGGCTCACATCCATGGCGGTGGCACCATGGAAGAGGCCTGCCCTTCTACTTTGATGGAAGCTTAGCGCTCACCAGAATCAGCTGGTGTCTCGTTACCACCACCAACTACATTGGCAGGTTCTGGAGAGAATGGGAGAAACTGATAGAACAAAACTCAAAATCCTACGAGAAGTCAGGCATACCAATCAGCTAGAGACTGGTAACACCCCCAAGACCATGACCTTTAGTCACCCTTCAGGCTGGAAATGAACTCACCCCCATGACACAGCTTCCAGCCAGGTCTGTAAGGAGAACAGTAACTCTAGTGAGGTACAAGCACCTTAGAATAATCAGCCAGTTGAGACAAAAAGGCAGTATTTACTCAAGGACCAAGTTGAGCAAGGTTCAAAGGGGAGGAGGAATGGAAATAGGAAGCACAAGGAGGAAGTGGGATCAGGGGATTGCAATGGATGAGACAAAACAAATATCTATGAATTACTGAATGTGGAACTTGAAAAAAAATTTAATAAATCATCTTATTGGGGGCTCTTAGAGCTCTATAACAATCCACACATCAGTTGTCTCAAGCACATTTGTACATTTATTGCCATCATCATTTCCCAAACATTTTCTTTATACTTGAGCCCTTGGTATCAGCTCCCTCCCTCACATTTGATAATTTAGAAATTATTTTTATTTTCATATTTTACACCAACTACTGTCTCCCTTCACCAACGTTTCTGTTGTTCTTCCCCCAGGCGTGGGGTTCAGGGTTGGTCGATCATTGTGATTTGTTCCCCCTTTTCTCCTCTCCTTACCCTCACCCTACACTCATGGTATCACTACTCTCATTATTGACTCAGAGGGGTTTATCTGTCTTGGATTCGGCGTGTCAAGAGCTCTTATCTGTACCAGTGTATATGCTGTGGTCTATCCAGATTTATAAAATAGAACTGGGTCATGATAGTGGCGGGGAGGAAGCATAAAGAGCTAGAGGAATGTTGTGTGTTTCATAGCTGTTACACTGCATCCTGGCTGTCTCTTCCCTTTCTTGTGACTCTTCTGTGAGGGTATGTTCAGTTGGGCTTTGGGCCTCCATTCCAAACCCCCTCGTTCACATTGAAATGGTTGTTTGTTTTGGGGCTTCTTATGCCTGATACCTGACCCCATCGACACCTTGTAATCACATGGGTCGGTGTGCTTCTTCCATGTGGGCTTTGTTGCTTTCCTGCGAGCTGGCCACTTGCTTAACTTCAAGCCTTTTAGACCCCAGACACTATATCTTGTAATAGCTGGGCACCATCAGCTTTCTTCACCATATTAGCTTATGCACCCAGTTTGTCTTCCGTGATCCTGTTGGAAAGGTGAACATCACAGAATGCCAGGTTATTAGAACAAAGTTGTTCTTGCCTTGAAAGAGTACTTGAGTAGTGACCCAATACCAGTCTGCTACCTTAGTAATTAACACTTAAATACAAGTACATAGATCTGTGTCCCTATCACTATATGTTAATATATTTACACAGGTACATGCCTATGCTTTTTTTTCTCATGCCTATGTTTATACCTCTATACATATCTTTTGACTCTTTGTTCTATCTTTTATTTCCTTTTTCTTTCCTCCTGTCCCACTAACATGTTTTATTTCACTCAGCCCTCTGTACTTCCTCTCGGCTACATTGCATTTGATTGTACCCCACTGGGCATTCTATGACCTCTGGCCATCGAATTTAGATTTCTTGTTGTTCCCTTATCCTTGGGTTTGTGGCTCCCCCTGCCTTTTCTCACACCTCTTCCTCTCCCCTGTCCACCTGACACTTGTCAGTCCCATTGAGTGCAAGATCTTATCTGGCCCATAAACCTTCACTCAGTTCACAAGAAAAAGCTGTGAAAAATTACAGTGCTATACAGTATACTTTTTTTTT
>PVJH01024344.1:0-33203 GCA_004026705.1 Nesogale talazaci | reverse complement strand
TGGAAAGAATCCATGAATGGGAGCCCGAAACCCACGCTTACAGAACCCTGACATTCCAAGGGGCCAAGAGAGAGGCCCTAGGCAGGCAGGCAAGTGCTACCCTCTGCTTACAGCATGCTCCTGAGCAAGAGCAGCGGAAAAGAGAGGCGGCTCTCTGCCTTCAGCCTGCCTATTTAACCCCCAGGGCCAGGGAGGGTTGGTTGAATGTCCTGACTGATCTTATTGGATGAGTTTAGGCCCACCTGTGTGATGTCATGTGGCTGAGCCTGTGCGTCCAAGTGGACCTCCTACCTGGGCCTTAAGGGGCTTGTGTCTGAGCATGTGGAGTTTGGATCTTCCCATGGGGACCTACTGCATGCCTGGCTTCTTTCCAACCCCATTGTTGTGGCCCTCTGCAGGCATCGTAGAGGCAGACCCCTCGGGTCCCCAATCTAGCTACCTAATAAAACACGCTGCATGAACTACCCGAGCCTGTCCTCTCTCAGTGTTTGCCCTGGTCTTCTTGATGGCAAGCCCTGTGGATAGTTAAGAAAAACAGAATGAACCACATTTGGTTTGTTTTTGATGTCTTTACAATGACTAATGGATGCCTTTGCATACACAGAGTATCGTGCTATGCTTGTGACGGGGACGTCGGGTGGCAGACTTGTGATGCATTGCACTGCGATCCACAAGGTCAGTGGTTCAGTTACCACCAGCTGCTCCTTGGGAGCCTGATGGGGCTTTCTGTTTATGGAAACCGGTTTAGTCTCGGAAACTCACAGAAACTGTTCTGCCCTGTCCCAGACCAAGGGTCAGCAAACTGCGCCTCGCGTGTCATATGCAACTTTCAGTGTTCGGTTCTGAAGCAACATTGAAAACATGTGAAGGCAATTATTTCTCATCAGGGTGATTTCGCTTGTTTGGAGAAAACATAGCTAAGGTTCTTGAGTGATTTTAAAGTTGTTAGGAGGGACGGAATTGGCTCTTTGGTCTCAAGAGTTTGCTGACCCCTGTCCTAGGCACTGTGAATCCGTATCGACTCAGGGGCAGTGAGTTTAGCCTCATGAAAATTTCATGATTGTATGTATAGCATATTTTCAGTGAACCCCTGGTGCACTTCAGGAAGGTGGGCTGCAAAAGGGATGCAGGCTTCCAGTTGAGTAACGAGCATCTTCTTTGGATGTTGTCCGTTCACCTCTGGTTTGTTTGTTTGTTTGTTTGTTTGTTTGGGGGCATCACTTCCCCCTGGTGGGAGTAGGAGGCCCAGCCTTGCTCCTGGAGAGGGCTGCTGGATTTGAACCTCCCACCCAGTGAACTGCAGTCCCACACACAACCACTACGCCATGAGGCTCAGCCTGCACCTCTGGTTTTATGCATTGCCACTGGCTTCCCGCTGAGTCAGCCCCAATACCACAGCGCTCAGCCCCAGGCACAATGGTAGAGAGTACCACCCAGGCCTGCACATGGTCAGGTGTGTAGTGGAGCAGTGTGATTTCCCAAAGTCTCTCACCAAGCCTTTCTTCTGAGTCTGTTTTAATCTGGAAGAGACCATTCCAGCATCCCACAGGTTTCTACTGACAGACAGATGGTGTTCACACTTGAGGCACCCCGACCGAGACTCAAACCCAAGTTTCCCACCTAGAAGGCAAGCATTTTACCCTGACCCACCTTTGGTTGTATTTGTATCGAGTCATTTGCAAAGACATCAATTGTCTCCGAATCTCTTTATGAATGCCCCCCACCCCTCACCCGCCCCGGGAGTAAGAGGTCAGCTCTGCCTGTCTCTCCCCCTCCCTGTGATACACCAACTTGAATCCAGCTGTCACGGATTGGGAAGACAAGATCAATTAGACATGCATAAAAGGACATAGGGGATGTCTGGCATCTGGTTGAGTTCAGCTTTTGGGCCCCTGCATGCAGGTAGAAATGAATGATTCCACACCTCCGACCTCTGCCCATTCCTGCCTAGCCTGATTAAGAGTGAAAGTGGCTAACTGTTAAACAGTTGGGGAGCGACAGGACAGGGAGTTGCACAAATGCTCTGATATTAACCAACCCGCACTGAACAATGCCGTAATGGAGGCGGATTACCACAGAGGGGCTGAGGTCAGCGATGGAGCAGATTAGTGTGTGGGCCTATCTCAGAAGCAAACAACGAGTTCATTATTAACCTGGAAAATTGGTAGCATATGGTCCGGCTTTTACTGTTATCATATTGGCTGACTGAGCCATCATCAGGTCTATTAATAAACGCTCAAAAACCCGAGTTCTGTTGGCGTTCTCTCTGGAATGATTAGAGACTTTCCGGGACTGCCAAGCTGTCCTGTTACAATGAGAAGTCTCTGGTCGAAGGTAGAGTGCTGGGGAGGAAACCCTGAGTAGCTCACACACACACACACACACACACACACGGAACCAGACACGGGCTCAGTCTCAACTGCACCTCTTATTCCCTGCATGGCCACACATGAATGGACCTGATTATTTCTAAAACTGAACTCACCGTTACCTCTCCCGGCTCTACTTCATTTATGAGCTCCATGCTCCATCGTGATGAAGAGCTCTTGGAACCGGGTTCAATTGCCTAGGGGGCCCAGGTCTCAAGCAACTCGAGTCACCCTAACCACCATTCCAATCACGCGATAGCATCTCAGGCAGATTCGATTACTCCCCGATAGCTTTAATAAAACAATTTAATTTACTTTGGAACTGTAATCTCTTATCCAGATCAAAAGGTTTCCCCTTCCCCCACAAAGACCAGAATGGAGACTGGAGAAGGGGAGTGGATGGGGGAGGATGCCTAGTCTACCATCCAGCCCCTCCTCTTCTGACTCCCTCAGGGCTCGCCACACTCCTCCTCTTTCCACTGGTCAAGCGGTTCTGAGGCTCACTGATGGTGTTCGGGAGACAGCTTACTTGGTCTGCCATTGGGGGTCTCCTCACAGGTACTGTGAATCGTCTTCTCGGGCTGGCCTTGAGCCTTCGTGTCCTCCACTCCAAGGGTGCCGGACCTTAGAGAAAGTCAACTCAGTCCTCTGCAGTCCAGGTCCCGGGCTCTTCTCCGGGCTGGGCTTCCGTGGCTTGATAAGGAAACACAGGCACTCCTATCCAGGGAGTATTTACCTTTAGTTCTGTCCGTCCGTTTCTGTTCCAGAATGTGTAACATGCATAGAAATGATGTCAAAAAGCCTCTTTTAAGGCCTTGTGAGAAGCAATGCCGGAGCCCGTCTGATCCTCCCTATGCCCATTGCCTCGTAATAAACTCTGCTCTGCACACACCTGGACAATTTCCCAGCCCCACCCACCCACTCTGAAACTCTCTCCTACTTTGTATCAAGACAGGCAATTCTGCTACAAGCCATGATGTTTTCGATGGCCTCATATGCCTGTGAAAGTTGGACATTGAATAAGGAAGACCCTAGAAGAATCGATGCATTTGAATTGTGGTGCTGAAGAAGAATATGGAAAGTACCAGGGACTGCCAAAATGGCAAACAAATCTGTCTTGGAAGAAATACGGTCAGAGTGCTCCTTTGAGGTTACCTGATTCATATCAGTAGCAAAATTACAGTTATAAAGTAGCAATGAAAATAATTTTATGGCTGGGGGAGTCATCACAACATGAGGAACTGTATTAAAGAGTCATGGCATTAGGAAGGTCAACAACCACTGAAAGAGAGGAAGGAGCTAGGAGGCAAAGGGCATTTATAGAGGTCTAAACATGGAGCCATCTCCCTATTGTTATATATAAATATATTTACATGTGTACAGGTCCATTTGCATATATTTATAGGTTTATTATTAAGGTAGCAGATAGACATTGGACTTCTACTCAAGTATTCCCTCTATGCAAGAACACTTTGTTCTATTAAACTGACATTCCACAATGCTCACCTTTCTGACACAATCACTGAAGACAAAGTGGGTGCATTGGCAAATGTGAAAAAAACTGATGGTGCCTGGATATCAAAAGAGATAGCCTTTGGGGTCTTAAAGACTTGAAACTAAACAAGCAGCCATCTAACTGAGAAGCAACAAAGTCCACATGGAAGAAGCACACCAGCCTGTGTGATCATGGGGTGTCAAAGGGATCAGGTATCAGGCATCAAAGACCCAGAACTAAAAAATCATATCAATGTGAAAGAGGGGGCATGCAGAGTGGAACCCCAAAGCCCATCGGTAGGCAATTGAACATCCCCTTACAGGAAGATGACAATGAAGAGATGAGCCAGTCAGGGTGCAGTATAGCACCAATGAAACAAAAAACTTTCCTGTTGTTCTTTATGCTTCTTCTCTCTCCCCCAACTATTATCATGATCTCAATTCTACCTTACAAATTCAGTTAGATCGGCGCATGTACACTGGTACAGACAAGAGCTGAAAACACAGAGAATCCAGGGGAGATAAACTCTTCAGGACCAATGAGAGCGATATCAGGAGGAAAAGGGAAGGTGGGGAAGGAAAGAAGAAACCAATCACAATGATCTACATATAATCCCTCCCTGGGGGGGATGGACAACAAAAAAGTGGGTGAAGGGAGACACTGGTCAGTGTAAGACATGAAAAAATAATGATTTATAAATTATCAAGTGTTTGTGAGGAAGAGAGGGTGGGAAGAGAGGGGGGAAAGGAGGACTTAATACCAAGGGCTCAAGTAGAAAGACATTTTTTTTAAAATGATGATGGCAAAATATGTACAAATGTGCTTGACACAATGGATGGATGGATAGATGGATGGATTGTGATAAAATCTATAAAGGCTCCCAATAAAATGATTTTTAAAATGCCTCCTAACCCCACAACTCAATAAATGTGTATTATCGACTTGATCTCAACTCATAGCAACCCTTATAGAACTGCCCCTGTGGATTTCTGAGACTGTACCTTTTACAGACATAGAAAACATCACTTTCTCCCATTGAGTGGTTAGGGTTTTTTAAATACTGACCTTACAGTTGGAAGTCCAATGCATAATTACTATTATCACCAGGGCTCTTTGAGTTTTTGTGCCAGCAGTCCTAAAATATTAATTCTTTTGATGGAAACTCATCCTTAAGAATTAAATTAAGTACTCCCATAACTGAATTGTGGGCAAAACAGAGACACCAGGCACAGTGACGTAAGAATAGTCTAAGCTATTAATTTACATATGGGCTTTGCCACCAATCTGAGACACACATAGTTTTTTTCCACTTCACATATATATGATGAAGAGGATTCTTTAATTAGAGAGTATTAGGAAGTGGAAAAGCTTGATTACTTAATATTGAGACGCATACCAGGTTAGGCAGGGCAGACTACTGGTAACATTGGGTGTGGCAGCCAGACCTGCTGTTTCAGAACTATCAAGTCATCTGGATGGTGAAAATGGGGTGAACATGCCCAAATGCTGCCCAAAAGGTCTGAGGTTCTGGTCCACCCAGAAGAGCCTCAGAAGAAAGGCCTGGTGCTCTGCGTCTATAAAACTAGCCATTGAGAACCCTGTGGACCACACTGGATATCAACTGGACAAGTCGCCAGAAGGTCATGGGCAGAGAATTCCTTGTGGTCTAGGGAGAGATGGGCAGGCTGCATGGGTTGACAGCAGAGTGACAGCACCACTTCTAAGGAGGGGGCCACAAAGACTCAGCGATCATACAGCTCATCAGACAACGCCTTCATTGTTGTCTTTCAGGAACCAGAGTTTCCCTAAGGAAGTTGTCACTTTGTGTTCTTGAAATACGCAGTCTACCTGTGAGCTTATTCTTTCTCATATTTTCAACGTGTTCTTTCTGGAACTTTCTCTCTCTATTAGAATGAATCTACAGTTTTCTAAAGCAATTAGAGAAGATTTGCTTTACAGAAATATTTTAGTTGGCTTGCTGAGATCCATCTCTCTCTGAAAGCAAAAGCTGAATCCTTCATACGTTTTATTTTTTTGTTTGTTTGTTTTTTTTGTTTTTTGAGCATCACTGCCCTCAGGTGGTGGGAGTAGGAGGCCCAGCCTTTGCTCCTGGGAGCTGGAATCGAACCTCCATCCCAGTGGG
Source organism: Nesogale talazaci (assembly GCA_004026705.1). Classification (NCBI taxonomy): domain Eukaryota; kingdom Metazoa; phylum Chordata; class Mammalia; order Afrosoricida; family Tenrecidae; genus Nesogale; species Nesogale talazaci. Next base: position 27,196 of record PVJH01024344.1, on the reverse strand, counting down.
CCGCAGTCCCGCGCACAACCACTATGCCACCAGGGCTCAGCCCCCCTTCATACGTTTTAAATTCTCAATCACATGATAGTTTCGGGACCATCTTATAGCCACTGCTTCTTCTGTTCTATTTTTCTTCCTCCCCCTTCACCCCACTTTTCCCCCATACTTAAAATAGACAAACAGCAGACCCACAAACAGGACATGCCAGAGCAGTCGGATTTGCAAGGCAGTTTTATTGAATTAGTGGCGTATGGAAGAAGTGGTTCCCTCTGGCTGCGACTGCCAGCAGGAGGGTGCAGAATCCAGAAGGGGGTGGGGGTGGGGGTGGGGTGGTGTCAGGTGAGGAGAGGTGGGAGGGGCTTAGAAACCACAGTAGGGCTACGTGGTGCTGTGCGGAGGGCCGGCTGCATCCCTGGAGGACTGGCCTTGGAAGCTCCGTACGTAGAAAGCAGCATTCACATCTTACTCCTCTCTGGGGGGGGAAGGGGGGAAGAAGAGAATTAAAAGGCGGGGTGGGGTGAGAAGGGTCCGCCAGCTTTGTTGTAGTATTTATTGACAGCGCGCACTCACTGGTTCTTCTTGCGGAATTCGTCCAGGGCTTTCTTTGCCACTATCTGCATAAATTTAGGCTCGTCCCAGGCGACTTCCTTGGGAACCGTCACAGTCATGGGGTCAGAATCAAAGAGCTGCACCGTCACCTCGCTGTCCTTGGACTTGGAGTCAGGCGCCCTGGCCGTGACCTGCGAGGAAAGGGGGCGAGAAGAAAGCGGATTTGGTCCGAGCTGCGTGTACGCGTGGGCGCGCCCTTCACGCTGTGGACCAGCCACGTCTTTGCTTGAGAAATCCAGAGGGCTGCGCAACTCGGGGAGCAAAGGTGCCCTGGTTCCTCGACACGTGTTGGAAGGTAACAAATGCCGCTCACGAAGGATGAGGTCAGAGGGCGTCCACAGAGGGAGCAATGGCTCCGAAGCCACCATGTTCCCTGGCGTGCACCGTAGTCGAGCAGAAGGGGGCAAATAAACCCCCAATCAGCAACAGCACAAACAGGTTCCTGGCGCTGGAGAGGAGCTAGGCGGCAGGGAGCACCGCACCAGATCAGGAGGCAGCCGCAGCCTTGGGAAAAGAGAACAGGCTGGGTGGCCAGGCCGACCGGTGCGGATGCTCCTGCTGGCCCGCAATCAGCGACTGACCCTTGGGCACGCTGTTGAACCTCTCAATTCCCTCGTCTGTACAACGGGATCCTCCGAGCTTAGTGCCCTGAGCTGGGAGACATACTCGGTAGGTACATTTACTTCCGGACATTTAAGGCCCCGACGCAATCAAAAGTGTCCCGTTGGAGAGCTTAGCCCCAATATTATCTCAAGGGAGGCTCACGTAGCCTCCAGACCCCACCTTGATATCCCTGGATAAATCTTAGATAAAAAGACAACGGAAGAAACAATCTAATACATGGGTCGTGAGCGATCAAAGCCATTGCCAGGAAATCAGTTCTAACTCATGATACGGCTGTCGCTCCCTCCCTCCCTCTCTCACTGTCCTCCAGTGCCATGCACTGACTCATAGCTACCCTAGAGGGCAGGGTAGAATTACCCCTGTGAGTTTGCAAGACTCTAACTCTTCTTGGGAGTAGAGAGCCCTAGCTTTCTCCCTCGGAGCAGCTGGTGGTTTTGAACTGCTGACCTTGCAACTAGCAGCCCAACATGTAACCACTGCACCAGTAGGGCTGCTAATGACGCTCTAGGGCAGAGCGACTCTGAGGGACAGTGTAAAACCCCGTAGAGCTTCCAAGACTTCCAATCTTTGCAGAGCGGCTGGTGGCTTCCAACGGCTAATCTTTTGCAGCTGGCATCCGAGCACTTAACCACTGTGCCACCAGAGCTCCTGATGAACGATAGGGAAGATAAAATAGTTGCTATCATGTGGGAGGCCCCCAAAAGTTTTACCAAAGAAGCTGGCCCTTGAAAAATCAGTACAGCGTAGACAGAATGAGCACAACCACTTGCATTGTGTGTGTTGGGGGGACAGGACTCACCGAGAAGACCTGGAGATAGGCGTGGTCACTGTTTTGGGTGTTGTTAGCCAGCTGGGATACCCAGCTAAACTGCTCGTTGAGCTGGTCCAGCAGGGAGGAGGTGTTGAACATCTTCTCCTGGTAGGACTTGAGCAGCTCGTCATAGTGCTTGGTGAATTTCTCCGCAATCTGCAGGGAAGTCTTAAGCTCGTGTCGCAGCTGGGCCTGGGCAGGGTTGGTGGCAGAACAGTCTGCACAGAGATGAACAATGTCAAGAAGGGAATTCAAATTAGAACGAGTGCATGCATGGAGATGGGTCCCCAGCAGCAGAATCTAAAGCGGTGCTATTTCAAGCAGCCATCCGCCCACTGTGTACTCTCAGTCCGCAGCAAAAGGGAGAGCTTGCGCCAGAAAGTGAGTCAGCCCACTCCTGCCCTCAACAAGACCTCATTCTGAACAACAGCAACAACAACAAAATCAATCAGCTAGGCCAAACAGTGTGCTTGCTTAGCGGCGTAACTGACATATGTAGGTGGAGGTCTTTATCTCCTTGGAGCCGGGGACAGTGGTGAGTGAAGGAATGTGCTTTCAATAGCATTGATCTGGAATCTTCTGTTTCTCAGGCCAGGAAATAGCACTGCTGCCTCATCCCTCTTGGGATTCATTTCAGGAAAGGGATCCTATGACTTATGCCTCCTATGTGTACAGCGTGGACCTATTGCACATACTATTTGTGCACTATGGATCACGGACCAGGTAAGGTGCTTCAGATGAGTACAGCTACTGGGATTTAAGAATTGCTTTATTCTAGAAATCCACATGTGATATGTGATATATATTGTTAACCTGCTTGGCTGCTACCTGAAAGGCTGGAAGTTTGAATCTATTGAGAGGTGCCCCAGAAGAAAGACCTGATGATCTAATGGCCCAAGAATTAGCCATAGAAAGCTCTGTGGATCACCGTTCCAGTGTGACACACAAGGGGCCACTGTGAAAAAGAATCAACTAGAGCAATGGGTTTACTTACCAGTAATAAAGTGTGACACACATGGGGCCCACAGAAGTAAAGGTCTGGCTTAAAGTCATAGAGTTCTTCATCTGTGAAACCAGCATTGAACCCCAAATCTTTAACTCCTAAACTGGGACTGGGATGTTAGATCATTATTGTATCTTGACTTTTGAGAATCTCTGCAAAGATTCTTACCCCAAGTACCTATGCAGGAGCAGGACACTCGGGCCACATGGTTCTCCTCAGCATCACAGCCAGGCAGAGGTGGCGTCCTCAGAGGCTCACCTAACCACCCACAGCTGGTCGCCAGTCTCATCAGCAGAGCAAAAATGAGAAAAAGCATTCCTTTGGCTGCCCAGTGCCTGCTGCAGGTTTTAATGGTTCTAAGACTTGGCAGTTACTGTGCACCTCTTTTAATTACTGTCTTTCATTAAGTTATTGTTTTTTTTGGCAGCTTCCCTTGGCTAACTCGTGGCCTCGGGACCGCCCAGGAACTCAAGATGCTCCTGTCTGTCTGTGTCTCTTTCTCTGCTGCCCCTTCCCTTCCAAAAGTCTCCAGTACCTCCAATAAAAGCTATATATTTGCATTTTTTAAAAAGTTATTATTTTTTTAATATTACAGGGATAGGGTGAGCCTATCGAGAGAGTACATCAACTTCTAGTCATAGGAAAAGAGATTTAGAAATGTGTATATAAAAATAAAATAAAACAGTGTATAGGATAAGAAAAGGGATCATCCTCAAGGAACCAGGTTGATAAAAACAAGATGAGTAACCTTGATGTTTACCGAGACTTAATTAAGCAATAAAGTCATTGACAACCAAGCCTTCATCTAAAGACGTCATTCTCAGCTAGATGCCATCTCCACGCTTCCCCTTCAGGAGATGCTTATAATATCTGAAGACATTTTTGATTGTCATAGCTGCGCAGGAGAATTTGCTGCTGGAATCTACTGGGTAGAAACAAGGGGTGCTGATACACACCCTAAACTGCACCCTAAAAAGCCCCCTGGATCGAGCATCACCAACCCCAAATATCATGAGTATTGAAACTGAGAAACCCTAGGCTAGAACTTCTCTTCAGAACCCATTTGGATAGGTGCAAACAACAAATCCATCACCCCCAGACAGATTCTAACTCAGCACAGCAGGACAGGGCTCCATCATGCTCTCTGAGCTCCATCAGACCTTGGGTGCAAACTACCAACGTGTAGGCCAGCAGCCAAGAACAAACGGTTCACGCCACCCTCAAAGCTCATGCAGTGGCAAGCACCATAAACTGCTAGAAAATCTCCCTCCCTGCAGAAAAGGGCAGTGTTCGACTAAACTGTGGTGAGCAGACACGGAGACCTGTGGCGGAGGGATCCATCTGAGCCCAGGCATCCATACGACTCTTCTTGCTCTCACTCGATTCACTTTTTATTATCCAAAATCCACACTCACTGACGTCGAGCAGATTTGGACTCGCAGTGACTCAGTTAAATAGAATCCGAGTGCCCCTTTTGGTTTCTGAGACTTTAAACCTGCACAAGAGTGGAAAACCTCATTTTGCTCCCATGGAGCGGCTGCTGAGTTCGAACCACCAACTTTGCAGTGAGCAGTTTAATGTGTAGCGCACTATGCCACCAGAGCTTCTTACTGCAATGCAGCACTATGTAATTAGTGCTATCCTAACTACTGGACTATCTGGGGAAAATCTAAAGGCCTAATTAATTGTCTACGTATCTATTTTGATCTATAGCTGCTCTACTCAACAGACAGTAATGTTAAAGTTGAGGACAGTGAATATTTTCACCAACTTCTTTAGTCTGAGATTGATCAAAAACATTCAATCAATATGAATTGGTATTTACTGGTGACTAGAATGTGAAATTTGGAGGCGAAGGAGAGTTAGTAGTTGGAAAACATAGCATTAGTGACAAAAATGACTCAGGAGATCAGGTGATAGAATTATGTGGGACCAAAAATTCACTCAGTGCAAATACCTTTTTTCAACAACATAATTGGTGACTAGATACATGACCTCACAGGTGGGATACATAGGCATCAAACTGACTCTAACTATGGAAAGAGATTATTGTTATGCTCAATATCATTAGAACAAGGCCAGATCAACTTCAGAACAGACCATCAATCGCTTATATGCAAGTTAAAGTGAAGCATAAGCAAATTCACACAAACTCACAAAGAGTCAAAGCACAACTTTGGATCTATCCCACCTTAATTTAGAGACCATCTCAAGAATACATTTGACATACAATGTCCTAATGACCAAAAGACAGGTGATGACATCGAAGACATCCTATGCTAAAGAAGCAAAAGGTCATTTTAAAGGCTGGTCAAGGACAAAAAACAAACAGAAAAAGCCAAAGTGGATGTCAGAAGAGATTTTGAAATCTGCTCTTGACTGTAACGTAACTAAAGGGAGAAGAATTAATGGATGATATAAAAGAGCTGAAGATAAAATTTCAAAGTGCAGATTGAGAAGATACAGTACTGTAATGAAATGTGCAAAGTACTGGAGTTAGAAAACCAAAGGGAAAAGCGCAGTTGGGATCTCCCAAAATGAAATATCTGAAGAGAAAAGTCGAGCCTCGAGGAGCAACACAGAAGGATTCTCTAGCCAAGATCCTGAACGACACAGGAAGCCTCAAGGGAAGCTGGAAGGAATAGACAGAGTCATCGAACCAAAAAGAATTTATCAATACTCAACCACCTCAAGGGGTAGCATCGCATTAAGAAGCAACATTATTGAAAGAAGCCCTACAAATGGCACTGAAGGTCTTAGCAAGACAGCTCTGGAAGGATCCCTGGTGGTGCAGAGGTTTTGTGTTGGGTTGTGATCTGCAAGATCAGCAGTTTGAAACCGTCAACAGCTCCATAAAACTTTCTACTCCTCTCAAGAGTTCCTATCTGGGAAACTCACCAGACAGTGTCACCCTGTCCTCTGGGGTCATATGATTTGGCGGTGATGGCAGTGAGTTTGGCTTGGTGTTTAGAGGAATTGATTCACAATCAGTAATTAAGGAATCAGCAGCGAAGTAATGAAGCAAATCTGAGAGGGGGAGGGGAGGCTTTTAAAAAAGTGTTAAGTAGCCCAGATGTCTGTCTCTTGGAGGGCTACACCTGACCTCAGTCAGAGTATTTTCAGTGTCCTTATGTATTCAAAAGCTGGGCGGTGAACAAGGAAGGTGGGAAAAGGATGGATGCTGTGGATGCAGACCATTGAGTGGACTGTGGGATGCCAGAATACCAAGCACAACTGTCTTTGAAGAAGTATAGACAGAATACTTCTTATAAGCATTGATGCTGAGACTTCATCTGCAGTACTTCAGACATGTGACCAAGAGGGCCAGGTATGTGTGTTTCTTTGTGCCAAGAACACATCCCACTCGGTAAAGTAGAAAGTCAGTGGAAAAGAGGGAGACCCTGAAGGAGATGGATTGACAGAGCGGCTGCAACAATCGGCTCAGGCCCAACAATTGTGCAGAGGGTGCCGGACAGGGCAGTGTTCCCTCTCTGGGACACAGCGTTGCTAAAAATCCGAGCAGACGCAGCAGCGCTCAACAACCGCCATTTCTATTTCTTCCCGGAGCCTCTTGTGGCATTAGTATTTATTTTGCAGTGGTTTCTAAAATTACAGGGATGAAGCTAGGAATATTTAACTAGACTCCCAAGGTCTGCCCGGTAAATCCAAACACATTAAGTAAGCGCAAAGCTGCGAGATTGATAAGCGATTCACGAGGGAAACAATTAACTCTTTGCAAGCACATGCCACTATGTACCAAGAATGACTCTAAATACTTTTATGTCTGTTGTTTCAATGTAAGGAGAATTTAGTCCATGTCCAGACCTAGTGATACTGAGGGGTGCCAATGAAAGAAATATTTCCTCTGCATAAAGAAGCAGACAATTAAGGACAACCATGCCAGGGCACCGACAGGCCAGCGCTGATGCAGGTCAGGACAATATTGCAGTGAGGGCAGTTGGAATCCCTGCTTCCTGACTGACTGAAACCGCCGTGGGCAGTCCGGTAACCTTTCCGGGGCTCAGTGTCCTCCTCTGTACAATAGACAGTAACTGGACCCAGCTCATCGGGTTGTCATAAGGAAAGGGATATGTGTTTGCAAAATGGCTACCTGGCACTGGCAAGTTAACTCTAAAATTCCATTGTCTGCAGAGAACCCTGAGCATGGGTACTATTGCCAGGCCCACCACCAGACTACCAGTTTGTCCCACAGCTGTGGTAGGATGCTAGAATATATTTGCAGCACCCGCAGGGTCATCCATGGTGGGCGTGTTTCAGCAGGCCTGTCAGACAGAAACAGACCAGGAAGAAAGGTCTGGTGATCGACTTCTAGAGATTAATGGATGTGGAATGAAAAGCGCTAGAATGCAGAGCAGAACGATGTGGACACACGCTGAAAAATGAGGCCAGCTGGCATGAAACTTCTGCAGGGGCTGCAACAGTGGGCTTGGAGAGACCACCACCTATCTCCCGGACCCTTTTGCTAGTTTGAGAAGGCACCATGCATCACAAACTAGCGCCCACAGTAACAGCACCTGGGTCTTGGGCTCCGAAGAACAACAAAGACAAAATTAAAGGAGGATGACTGTTTTAAAAGGTTAAGAATAAAGAGAAAAAGCCCCACCCCATATCTCTGAAACACCCGCCTCCCCCGCCCAGATGGTGTGCCTCACCAGTCAGGCAGGATTTTAACCCTGAGAGGTAAAACGACCCCCTGATGCTGTCTCGTGAATGCCCCCTCACAATGACCTCCTGTGAGTCAGGGCAGAAGCGTGTTCCAGGAGGTTTGATCAGGGCTGTTTTTCTTTCAAAGCAAATGTGCAGTCTTTTCTTTCCAGGCACCTCTGGGTGGGCTCGAACAGCCAACCTTTCCGTTTGAAGGTGAGCACGTTAATGGTCTGCACTCAGCCGGGAGGCCAGCGGCAATGTTCAGCGGACTGCTGCGTGAGGCTAAGACTTGGGGGACCAGAGAGCTGGGCGCTGGACTCCTGTCTGGCTCCAGTAAAGGTGGCGCTAGAGAGGAGCCAATAGCCCAAAGACAGGGCTGCAGTGGGCTGCAGTGCGGGAGGAGTTTGGGCTGAGGGGTGGGGAGTGGGGGTGGGAGGGGCTTGCAGCGGCCGCCTGACTCACCCACAGACAGGATCTCCTGGCACTTGGCACACTGGCTCTTCATCTTTAGGCAGCCCGTGGAGTTGCGGCGCATTTCTCGGCACACCAAGCGGCTATTGTTGTTGTGTTCTGGAGACACGGAGGGAAGGGGCTCTCGTGAATGGGGATTCGGCAGACCAGAGGGGAGCCACACGCACTTCTGAGAACCCTTCCATCTAACAGCATGGCCCTTCCAGAGGGTTCTGGAGTTTGGGGGGGTGGCGGGGGGGCGGTTGGCCTGCAGACCTGTGCCTCTGGAAGGTGGTCCGTGTCAAGGGACCACGTAGAGCAGAGGGTACGTGGGGCCCTGGATATGGTGCTTGTCTGCCCACCTCCAGGTGATGCTCCTATGGCTCCACCAGCCGTGCATGGCTGTCCTGCCCGCCTCTCCCTCTGAGGAGGCCTCCCTCCCTCCATACACCCACAACTGCTTGTACTGCTCTTGGACAGTATCGCATAATTTGCCCTGCTTTCTATCTGACTCATTTGCAATCTGTTCCCAACCAAACGGAGACCAGTCAAACCAGAGGGACTGGTGCTAGATGGGAAGGGATAGAAACACAGGAGCACTTTGAATTAAAAACAGATATCTTCTATTGTGTATTCATAGCACATTAAACTCAGTGCTGCTGTTCAGAAGCTGCAAGGAGGACCCCATTTCTGCCTTCAAGGGACATGCTGTCTGGCTAGGAGTGAGAACTGAGCCAGACAGAATGCAGAAGGGAGCGGAGCACACATGAGCCGCCTGGTGTGGTTCACACCATCTAAGGAGGCTGCTCAACGATCAGCCGGGTAGTTCCCACCCCTGCCAATGAAGAACAAGACTTCTTTCAAACCTGTAGCAAGTCCCCCCATCAGGGGCTGGTGGGAGATATCCATGGCCTGCTGAGCCTGGTGTATCAGGTGAGAGAAGGGCTGGAAGGTGTCCAGGAAGTTGAAAGGCTTAGGGAAAAAGAAAGGTGCCGTATCCCGGACCACACGGGACTTGGGGTACAAGAGGTGGGTTTTATGGAAAGAATTGTCATGGAATGAGCTGAAGGGAAAGTGGAAGCGAGGCTCCAGGGGCTCGGGCCTGAAGAACCGGCTCTGGAACAGCTCATCCAGCACTCTGGACAGCTGGCTGAAGCGGCCCTCCATGTCATCCATCATGTGGGTCTGCTCCTGGTTGTTTTCCAGCAAGGTGTCAACACGGTCGCCGTCCATCCAGATGTAAAAAGGAGATGACTGGTTCAGGAACTCCTCCAGCTGAAAGATCCCAAATGGAGCACGGTCAGGAGTGGCTCACCAAAGCCACCGGCCCTGGCACCTCTCTTTTGTACCTCGGTCTCCTCAGAGTCACAGCCAATGACCAAAGGCCAGCAAGTGAGACTGGCCACCGTTAGGCCAATGTCACTGCCTTTCCATTCAACCTCCTAGTGTCATCATTAGACATCATGGAAACATACCCAGGTTAAACTGAGGACCAGCTGATCGGCCTTCAGAGAATAGCAAAATTTACACGAGCCCAACCAAGTGAGGGTCACAGTTAAGAACAAGATCGATATTCATGTATTCAAAATACTCAAATTCCTCTCCTCTACCTTTATGGAAACATATTTGTCATCTTCCTCCAGCATGAGCATCTGTCTACAAGGATGACAAATAGATGGTGTGGGTGCTTTTACTCCACGTTTCTGTACTCATGGCAGACATAACCAATTGATTATGATACTTTGAGCCCAGATACAGTCACTCTTAATCAACAGTATGTGGTACAGGAAATGAAATATGGAGAGACAAGGTAGAGCCTACCCCCTTCTTGTCTGATGCATCCTCCAACGCTGGCCTGAGCCTGTGGTCAAAGCTGAGAAAACTTCCATTCTTCCGCTCACCTTGGAAGTTCCCTACAGAGGCCTACTTTTTTTGACCTTGGGATAAAGATCATGGCCCCTGAAGGACAGAGAGCTGTCTCATCCAGCCCTGGTCCCCACTCGGAACCTAGACTTGAACCCTGGAAGCTTTTCCCCTTTCACCTGATGGCCAACGGCCGGAGAGCCGCTTCTGCAGATGCGAGAGTAGAACCTCATGCAGGTTTGTTTCAGGCAAGGCTTGCATTCCTCCCAGAGGGCCGTCATGGTGTCATTGCACACCTCTGGGGATGCCTTCAGCTTCATTTCCGTATCCCTGGTCACCTTTATGGCATCCTGCAGGACAGAGGCTGGGTTAGCACTCGGAAGCCACCTCCCGTTCCTCCTAAGCAGGGCTTTGTGCAGTGCCTGCGAGGTCCCCCACCGCCCAGGCAGATCTTCCTTTTTGCAGTGCAGCGTGTAAACTCCCACCCCTGCTTTGGCTCACAGTTGCCTTCGTTCGCCTACCTGGAATTCTCTCCTCACTGACCTCTAAACATGTTCACAGTCTCCAGGACCCCAATCATTCCTTAGAGCCTTTTCCATGAAACTCCTATCATACATGTGGACATATTTTACTGCCCCATCACAGTAAAAGTGTGGACCTTATTTATATCTAATTTTCTATCCTCACTTTTGGGTATTTAAATGTCATTGTCAAAAGCAGCTGCACACCAGCTGAGTCTTACTTTCCTATTGTGCCTTCTTGATCCCCGGCACGCAATGGGAACAGACAACCTTTTAAAATCCAAATCCCTACCACTATGAGAACTTTCCAACATGCCCATACCATTGCACCCAATAATTCTATAAGAACAGATCACAGAGAATTCCTGAAATAAAGGAAAAGAAAATCCTTAGGCCTAAGATATATTTGTATGGTGAAAGCATAGTGATTTAAAAAAAAAAAAAAACACCACTGGAATCCACCCAGATTCTCAAAATTAAAGAACAAGTTAAGCAAGATTCATTACATACAAAGGGTCAGTAATTGTGCCCTTCAAAGTTAAAATGACATAAAAAACACTTCTTTCATGTTAAATACTCATAATTTTTGGGCTGAGCCCTGGTGGTGTAGTGATTGTGTGCGGGACTGCGACCCACAGGTTTGGCGGTTCAAATCCAGCAGCAGCTCTCCAGGAGCAAGGCTGGACCTCCTACTCCCACCAGGGCAGTGATGCTCACTGGAAAAAGAAACTCATGCTTTTGTAAACAGTTACTGCAAAAAGAGTATATATGGGCAGATGTATGCGGTAGTAGGAAATATATTGAAACACTAATAGTGAATTGGTGTCAGGTGAAAGGATGGTGGGAAAGCTTTCTTACTCTATTTTTCTTGTCTCTTCTACTTTTCTATATTAAAATATGTATAAGTGAGTATATTTCCAGAAAATATTAACTCAACTGTCCACATCCCAGAGTAAATCTACTCTCTAAGGACCCAATTCCAGAGGGACTGGAGCTTGCAGCATCTTCATCCCACTTTCCCACACTCCCACCCCCTGAATTCATACTGAGGAAGGACATCCCATCTGCATGAGTCTGAAACACCTGTCAACCATACTATCTGCTTCCTGTCCTTCTGGTACACATATTCCCCACCTAAGATGCCATGATAAACTCTTCCAAATGGTGCAGTTAATAATAAAATACAGCTGTTGATTATCAAACACCAGCGATAATGCCACAGACATCTGAGACCAAGACTTGCCCCTTTCCCAGGAGTTACTGAGGCTTCTCCTACAATTGTGAGAACTTACGATGCTAAGAGCTTCACATTTTAAGGAAAAGTTATAGGGTTGTATATAGGCCACTATTTCTTTAAGTGAGTTTGCTGGAATTGTGCTTGGACCATCAGGAAAGAAAAGTATTCCCAGGCCAGTTAGATGTAAGAAACACTGATCTAACTTACAAAGTGACTCGGGTTTCTTTACTGAAAGATGTCCAGAGCCTTTGAAGTCATTTTATATGCTATGGGTCATGCTGGTGGCAGGTAGCCCCATCCTAGCGTCTCTTCATGCTCTCTCCTCCATTAGAATCAAGTGGCAAGGGTGTCTAGGACACAGTGGTGGAGATTACTGGTTTTAAAAAATAATTTGTTTATTAGTGATTATTGTACAGCTCTTCTTTAATAGGACTGAGCCATTGAAGCAGATGATACGTGAACTCTGTCTCAATAAAACTAGCATAAAAAATGACAAGTCATTTATTGAATGGTGGTGTGTTGGTTTTGTTGATCTGGGTGCTGATCTGGGTGGTGCAACCAACCAACTTGCTTAACTGCGAATCAACCAAAAGGTCAGGAGTTCAATCCAGGAGTGCCCCAAAGCAAGGTCTGCTGACCCACTTCTAGAAAATTACCCAATGAAAACTCTGCTGAGCACAGCTCTGCTCTGATGCACAGGGGCGTGGCCAAGAGTGGGAACAGAATCAATGGCAACTCTTTTGGTGGTGGTGGCACAGCACTTGCTGTGCTCCCTTTCGGACTTAAGGAGTCTCTTTATGAAATAGTGACTCTGGAGAGACTGGAGGAAGCCAGGTGTGTGTCTAGCTCCACTTCTCCGTGTAGGCTCCTCCAAGCTGGCTCCATCCCTCTCCTCGATGCAGCCACCAAATGGTCCACAGCCCGGCTTGCAGTTTGTGCATGGCTATTGCTACGGTTTGATGCACTGAGTTGGTTCCGACCACAGCAACAACAGAACAGAACGGAACGCCACCCACTCACCCCTACATCCTCCTCCCAGTGTTTCTCTCCTATGTCTGCCCTTGTGGATAGAACCACTGCACCAATCAACCTTCTTTTTCTTTGCTGGCCTTCAACCGCACTGGAGCGCCTTCTCCAGAGACTGGTCCCTCCTGATGCCACGTGCAAAGCACATGAGACTGTTCAGGGTTGGGGGAAAAGCTACTGAATCTGAGCATCAAGTGCTGGGCTAGATCTGTAACCAAAAAAAAAAAAATCAGATCTGAGATCTCACCCCTGACATTTTCTAAAGCTAATAGACCTTCGCTGTTATTTCACGACAGGTGACTCCATCCACGGCAACCCAGCAAGAGACCTTGCAGCTTACAGACGAGCCGCCTCTGTCCCCCAGCGGGACTGGATCAAGGTCACCTGGCTCACCCCTACCTCTTTCTGCTTCTTGGCTTTCTCTAGGGTGGTGAGCAGCGTCTGACGCTCTTCATCCGTTTGGCTCATGAGGGCTTTTATCTCTTTCATCCCCTTGAGAGCGTTTTGAATTTCATCGTCGATGTACTTACTGCCCTGAGCGGACAAACCTGCAACAGAAGGGCAGGGAGGTTGAACAATGGGGTGAGAGGGTGCTGAGCAGATACCCAGGGTTGCAGCTATAAAGAGCAGGAAGGGGGCTGCCAAGACTGGGCCCCAGGGCAAGCGGCTTTGACTAATGGATTTCCATCATAGCTTTCCCTGTGTTCCACATACAGAGGGGCGGGACCTGAGAGTCAAAGACATCCAACAGCTCAAAAACCACATGAACACGAAGTCCAAGAGATGTTCTTCGATCTGGAAAAGGACGGGGGCTACGGAAGAAAATGTGGAAGAAAAACAAATGAAGAGCCACTTGGTCAGCATCACAACATAACTGTGGTTATTTGGGATGTAAAATTTCCTAGGGAATTCACTTTAAACAAGCACTTGCGCTACTGTGTTCTAAGGCACTGTGCAAAGTAATGAGACTGTAATATGAAGGGGTAACACACACACACACACACACACACACACCTGCTCTGCCCTGCTACATAGTGAATTACATAGTGAGCTGCTAAGAACAACATCAGCAGATTGAAACCCCCAGAGTCTCAGCAGGAGAAAGAGAAGGTTTCCCCTCCCATAAAGATGTGAGGTCTTGGAAACCCAAAAGGGCAGTCTACTCTGTCCTATCGGGCTGCTGTGAGTGGGAATTAATTTAGTTGCCATCAACTTGAGTTGAGTGTGTCCTCAAGGAGGCGGTCATCAAAACCTGAGGCTCTCCTTGTGAAAAATGTAAGGAGGAACATGGGATCCAAGAATTCAAGGTGAGTGATGCCCACATTCATCTACTCCATGTGCTGTGCCAAGCCCTGGGGGGACATGTCCCACAACTTCTTGTAATAGTCCCAGCATCATCCCATCCCCATGTCACAGATGAAGAAAAGGAAGTGTAGTGGAGTTGAGATAAGGGACCAGAGTCAAATGGAGCCAGGACTCATACCCTATCTGATCTCAAAGTCGGGTTTGTAACCACTAACACTAAAGCCAACCAACAACCACTGAGTCTGTTGTGGCTCCCAGTGGCCCTCTATATTCTACCAGTTAGCCCAGTAGGACCAGTCAGCTATTAGGAGGCAGATGGGTTGGAGGGGGTGGAGGGAGGGAGGGAGGATCAGCTCAGGAAAAGCAGCCCTCCCCCAGAGGAGTTTTGAAGGATGCCTACTCTTCAAGCTAAATGGCATGCCCCCTTCTTGCCCTTAGGGGCTGAAGATAGGAAACATGACTATGTGAATGGAAAGGTGGAGGGTTGAACCATGAGTAACAAGAAAGGAGGGGGGGGGGAGACTGAGTTGTCTGCATAACATGAAGTTTCTTTCAGCCTGCTTCCAAACTCATGTGGAAGTCAAAATGTCACACTCTTCCCCCCAAACTAAACCCTCCAACCCCAGTGACCCCCCCATTGTTCTTCGATGTGGACGTCGAAGGGCAGTAACTTGGTCAAATTATCTTAGAGCTGTTTGCAGATATTGTCCCTAAATTTGTAGGAAATGTTCATGCATTATGTATTAGAATAAAAGGCAATAGATGTGCAACTGAAAAGCCCTTCCATTTAAGGGTGCCCTACCATCGAATTATTGAGACATTCATGATTCAGAGTGGAGGCTTCTCAGATCAGAATGGGACAGGCAGAGAAAGTCTCTATGGTGAAACATTTGAAGATGAAAATTTCTGCTATAAGTATGATCGGGAAGTGGTGTTGAGCATGGCAAACAAAGAGTTCTCATTTAGCTATCCAACAATTCCAGCTCCTCATTTGGATGGTAAACATGGAATTGGGACAAGTTATGAAGGGAATGGGTGTGGCGAGGATACTGGCAACTATAGAAGTGAAAGGTGAAAAACCTGCCCACTGGTGCATTGTTGCCCAATGGGGAGAACTGAGAGAAGAGGAAGACTCTCTCCCAAACCATGGCTCTGGTGACAGCAATCCAAATATCCCTGAGGATGCCAACCTAGACTTAAAAGATGTAGATAAAATTCATTGATAACAGAAGACATAAAAAAATTGGAAATACTTTTGTTAAGTCCCAGAACTGGGAGATGACTATAAAGAAGAATACCAAAGTTTTTAAAGTGTGTAGAAAGTTCAAAGACTGTTATTGAGAAAGCAGACAGACCCAAGCTACAACCTATCGCTTTAAGCTATACATGCTGAAGAATATTGGAGCTTGTAAACTGAAGATGCCCAGTTGGCAGGGAACAATTGACAGCTGTCTGGAGGCTCTTGAACTCGATCCGGCAAAGACCAAGGCATTGAACCGCAGTGCTCAAGGGGGGCAAGGATTAAAAGAAAGCTCCAGAGACAGCACCAGAAGATAAAGCTCTCCAGGCAGAATTGCCGGAGGTCAAGCAAAAGACAAAGGCGCAGAAAGATGAGAAGGCAACTTATGCAAAAATGTTTGCTTAGTAAAAAGCTGAATTTTGCTGAAATGTGATGTACTGGCGATATATTAGCAATAAGATGTAAGGGTGATCGGCAAACATGTCCCTCACATGCTTCTATTTATGCTTGAGTTTCCCATTGTTTATTGTTTAGGAATATGGATAAGGCCTCTTAATAAAACAGTGCTCCTCCTACTCCCACTAGAGGACAGCGATACCCACAAAAAAATAAATACATAAAACAGTGTCACCCAAATAGGGTGATGGTGGGGTCAGTAAAGACACAAGGGGACAGACAGCTTGTGACAGCTACAAGCGAGAGGGAGTGGGAGCTGGGTTTTGACGACAGAGAGGATGCAGTCAGCTGAGGGCCCTGGGGACAGAGTGAATGATCATCATCAGAAAAGGCTTGCCCCTGTGGGGAAATGTCTAGAAGCCAACTTGACCCCAGCAGCCCAAGACAGGGGAGGAGCGGCCCAGACAGGGGAAATCAGGCTGGCACAAGATACAGATGGTCTTGAACACAGTGGGGTCCTGGCCAAGACTTGCCACTTTTGTCAGCTGGAGAACCAGCTCTAGGACAGGGGTTCTCTGAGGGACAGCACGCTGTGTCTACTTACTCTGCAGCTCGTTCAGTGAGGTCTCCTCACCCAGGACCGGCCCTCCGAGCAGCCCCAGAAGCAGCAGCAGCAGGAGAGTCTTCATCTTGCCTCCTTCTCTTCTCCTTGTGGAATCCTCGCACGTCCCTGGTGTACAGAGGGCAGGGGAATGTCATGGCAACGGCTAGTTAGCTTCCAGTTTCCCCCTAGCCTGCTGCCTGAAGCAGCTTCCACAGAATGCAGAGCCCCGAGGTTGCTCTTGGGCCTGTAATTTTTGATCCCTGGGAAAACCAGCAGGAAAAGGCAGGTTTTTCAGGGAAGGCAGACAGACAAAACAAGAAAGGCAGACAGACAAAGCAAGATCCAAGAGTCAAAACCCCCACTCTCTCTCCCCACACACATATTAGGCATAGATGAGGGGACTTCACAAAGCTTGTGGGAGGAAAATTAGGAGAGAAGAGACTGGAATTTCCCCACTAAGGTTTTGAAACCCCCTTCAATATGCCTGAGCATCTATGAGCTTGCTGTATCTTGGCCTCCTTGTGTCGATAAAAACTGCCGACATGGAGCAACCCTGGAACTGCCCCTGTGGGTTTCCGAGATGGTAACTGTTTTGGGGAGTGGGACACCTTCTCTTTCTCCCGCAGAGTCACTGGTGGTTTCGAACTGCTGACCTTACGAATCAGAGCCACCATGTAACCATTATGCCACCTGGGCTTCTGGTGTTGAGAGTGCCTCCATTGATACGTGCTCATATCAGACTGTCTCATCCTCAACTGACTCATCCTCCCCCATGCCTGCACTCCCCCCCAGTGGGAACTGCAGACCAGAGACCATAAAACTAAAACCCACGTGCGTGTTGGCATCCCCCGTCCTCCCTCACAGCAGACACGAGTAATCAATTGTGCATCACGGGCACCCGCACTACAGAACCTCCAGGCCACCGACGATCTCTTTTCAAGGGGCAAGAACAGCCAACCCTTTGTGCTGACAGAGGAAATCAGACCCATCTGGGACTCGAGCCAGGCTGTGTGTGAACCCAGCGAGGAAAATGCTCTGCAGGCTGGAGAGAGGGACGTGTGAAACCGAGAGGAGCAGACTTGGGCCTCAACAACTTCTGGAAGTCTCCTTGGGAGGATACGTCCTTTGGCTTTGCCAGACCCCTTGGCAGCGCCCCGGCCCCTGGCCCCCATACCCTATATGGTGCTCCTGTCACCACCCTGCCAGCTCCTGGAGCCAGGACATCAGGGCACAGCCTCAGTCTTACACAACGGACCCAAGATGTTGCACAAAGCAGAAACCCTTCCCCCTGCCCGGCTTCACTGCTTATCTAAATACACACATTTCCCATAACACAGGGGAAGGGAGGGAGGTGGAGTTCCCCACCCCCGGCCTTTTCCTAAAATTGCTTCTATCAAAAAACCACTCTCCAGTCAGAAGGCCATTGGTTCCCTGGGCAGGACAGTAGTAGCACAGCACGCTTAGAAGACGGGGGAGGGGGGGTGGGAGGGGTGAGGGGGGGTGGGAAGAAGAGGGGAGGAAGGTGGAACTGATCACAATGATGTACACATAACCACCACCACCTACCCCCAGAAGACAAACAGCAGAAACCATGGGGGAAGGGAGACAGCAGTTGGTATAAGATTTGAAAACAATAATAATGTATAATTTATCAAGGAGTCATGAGGATGGGAGGTGGGAGGGAGGGAAAAAAGAGGAGCTGATACCAGGGGCTCAATCGAAAGCAACTGTTTAGAAAATGACGGTGGCAACATAGGCACAAATATGCTTGATATAATTGTTATAAGGGCTGTAAAAGCTCCCAATAAAATGATCTTTAAATAAAAGATAAAATGCCTGTTGTGGAACAGGGGTGAACAAGGTAGTGGAGGTTCTCGAAGCAAACCTACAGTGTGAAGGAGAAAGAGGGCAGAAGGAGGCGGGGCAAGCAGGGCCAACACCTTCCCCCAAGATGACAGGATGGATGGGCAGCAGGCTAGACACAGAGCAGTTTCAGGCCTACTGTGAGACGCTACCCAGACAGCCCACTGAGGCTTGAAGTGCTTCCAGTGGGGACAGAGCCTTTGTCCTGCCAGACATAAGGAGAGCAGCAAACACTGCTCCAGGGAGGCCCGTGACAGCAACAACTCCTGAGAAATCCATGGGAGATTCACTGATGTAGGTTCTGACCAAAGAGTGCAGGGTCTTGAAGAAGGGGGAAACGCAGCATTCAAGAGCAAAAGTCCTAGACAGGGAGTCCAAAGATTCATCAGCTTCTACAGAGTCTCCTTGGTTGGGGAAGAAACCACCCCTGGCCAACCCTTGTACCTTGAGGAGCACTTGACGCCCAGACAGAATAAGGCTCCCCAAAGCCCACTGCAAGGTCAAAGAAACCTGCTCTTTCTTTAACAATGGGTCCCTCAACCTTCTGGGCTACAGTTTCTTGATCATATATCCTTCAGAGATGCACGCATGTTTTATAAACACGAGGGTCTTGTATAATCATAGTAAATTATCACTGCTTGAAAAGTAGATCTCTGGCCCATTCTGTCCAGTGGCAATCTACAAGAGGGCTTTTAGAGGGCCTTTAGAGGGGCAGAGGAGACCCAAACAGGCTCAGACCATGCCACCATGGTCCCTGCTCAGTCTGTGTGGCTTTGCTGGGGGGGGGGGGGCTTCTCAAAATTGAACATGCCTCCAAATCACCTGGGGACCTTGCTGCCTGCATGCTCTGACTCAGTAGGTCTTGGACACAGCTCCCGCTCCTGTGTTACAAAGGAACTGGCAGATGATGAGGGTGGTGGAATGGCAACACCAGAGCAATGGCCGCACAGGCAACTGCCCTGACGGCACTGGCTGACTGGATGAACACACGGAGGGCTTCCTTTCCACACCACTACTCTGCCTGCCTCCACCCACGGAGCCTTAAACCTCTAGGTCTGGCTCCTTCCGTTGGCAAAAGTTGGCCCTGTGGGTGACGGAGCTGTGAAGGAAGAGCGAGACAAGGAGATGGAGGCGCGTATGGCCACCTTTCAGAGCAGGTTCCTTCCAGGCCCGCCTTCCTCAGAGAGTGAATGCCGCCCCCCCAGATTGCTCCCAAACACCAACTCCAGAGCCAGACGACACCCGAGGCATGGACCCCAGTGCAGAGGGAACAGGGAGGGGAAGATGGAGACTTCAGAGGGAACAGGTGGTACACGCTGCAGAAGTAGGCCTGGGGCCAGAGTCCGGGAGCCAGGCTCACTGCCTCCCTCCATGTAGAAAATCAGGCCCAAGAGGGAAAACAAGTTATTTGTAAGTCACACCATCCAAGGGTGAAAAATGGATATTAAATATTTTGGCCTTGTATTTTCTATGCCTTTTTATATCATGAGGTCCTTGACATGCATGGACTACTAATAGTCTCTAAAAGTCTATGTTGATGGTTAGTATTCCATTTTTTAGTTGTACCTCTTTCTTTTTTTATTTTTTTATTCTTATAGAGTCAGGCACTTTCTATATGCCTCCTCTCTTCTAAGCAACACTCTCGTCAGTATCCATCTGTAGTATCTGTACTTACAGTCCTAAGATCTTTTAAAATTAAACTTAAAGGAACTTTAAAATTCTTTTTTTTTTAAAAAGAAAAATTAGCTTTAAGAAAATTAGATCCCAAAATTCTGGAAGGTTTTGGCTTTGGTTCTTGGAACCAATTCTGACACTTATTTGCTGCTTGAATTTGGAGACAGTCCCAAAGTGCTAGGGCTCAGAAAATCACCTGTCAAAGCTGACGAATGTGTTAGTCATCTGAGGCCTGAGCAGGAAACTGCGCTCATTGTCATTCTCTGAAGCCCCACGGGTGCCTGGGAAAGCAGGTGGTCGCACCATACCTTTAAATCCACCCATACGTCATATGGACACATTATTCAGAGAACCGCATGATTTCCAGAAAACAAGCTAGCCCATACCTGCAAACCCCCCACTGCAGGAAGGAGCAGCGCCTTCGCGGGAAGATGGAGCCGGCGAAGGGTCTGTCTGCGAACTGGCCCGGCTTCCCATCCTTGCCAAGAATCCCTACATCTGGACGACCGGCCTGACAGAATTGTGGTGGGAGCGAAGGAGCCTTAGGAATCCTGAAGCCCAGCCTGTGGGCGCTCCAGACCCCGCAAGGCCCCAGCAATTCAGCACCTGGATCAGCTGCATTGTGACGGGGCTCAGGCCACCTCCGTTCCTGGCCATCCCTTAGGCTGTCTGTCTTACAGTCACTCTGCCAGCCCAGTCATCCTCTCCCTTAATGGCTGCTACCTCTGGCCCGCCCATCTGCCTGGTGTTAGGCTCTGCCCAGGGATAGGAAAGATCGGGAAGGGCATCTCACCGGTCCCAGGCACCGGGCTGCTGTGCGCTCTTCCAGGCGGTGACGCTGCGTAGTGGAGCCCGGGGAGCGCGCTGGTATTTATAGCGCTCTGCTGAGTGCACACCCCCTCTGGGGCTGGCTGCAAACCTGCATGACTCAAGCCCAAAGAATGCCGCGGAACGCGCAGGGAGCTTTCTGGAAGCTGGCCGTGGGCCTGGAGGGAGAAGCGTTGCAACGCCTGAAGGAGGCTCTGGGAGGCGCATGGGCACCACGAATGGCGCACGGGCTCCAGAGACCCATAGGTGTCTGTGCGCTCAGCGAGCTCAGAGTTGGAAAGTAGTGTCCAGGCCCCCGCCTCCCGCCAGAGGTTTAGTTCAGGGGTGCAGAGCTCCTTTCTAAAGGGCAGTATCTAGTCCACTGGGTTCCTACTCGATTCTAGGTCCAAAGTAGAAAATACACCGTTCTCCTGTCCCTTTAAAGAGTGTTCTTCACAGGGAGTTTACACACTTTCTCTGGTCCCGTTTCAATAGCAACACAGGGGTGATGGGAGTGACCTGGGGGAGGTGATCGTGCTGGAGAAGCAGAAAGGGTAAGAGTGAATTCTTCAAATCCTGAGCAAGGTAAGAGTGAATTCTTCAAATCCTGAGGCCTGAGTCAACACGTTCACCCCACGGTCCCTTCTCAGACCTGCCAGACCAAGAGGAAACAGAAATGTGCCGAGGAGTCAACTGAGCCGAAATGGGGAACCGCACAAACACCCCAGAGCTGTGGGAATCCAGAAGGAATATTGTCCCCCTCCAGCAGGGCCCCACTCGAGCCCGGCCAGCAGCAGGGGCCACATGCTTAGTTGAATATGTGTCTTTCTTAGTCTTGGTATTCTTCACTTTTGAATGACGGACCCCATGTTTTCATTTTGCTCCGAGTCCCCAGAAATTATGCAGCCACTCTGGGGCCCACGAGGGCTCACTCCTCTCTATCTGCCAAAGGTTCCTTCTGAGAGCAGAAAACTTGTGTCTGGACTCACAACGGCCATGGACTTTGACTAATGTGTGTGTGTGTGTGTGTGTGTGTGTGTGTGTGTGTGTGTGTAGAGGTGGGGAGAGAAGACATGGGGAGCTGGCTCCTTTCACAAACCTCCTGACAGAGAGAAGGACCTGGGAGCATCTACTTCTCCAGGAAGAAGCAAAGCCACATATTCTGGACTCAGGGGCATTTGAGCAACAGCAAAGGAGACTCGGGACTGAAAGTTTGCTCTCTCCCTTGTGGGGCAGATGGATGGGGCAGGCATACACAGCCTGGTTTGGGCGCGACACTTTGTAAACCTGGTGACATGAAGGGGCTTAGAGGAGAACTGTCTGCTCCAGGCCTTGTGACCCAGCCCTGGTTCAAGTAAGAGTACAATTAGAACGCTCTTCCTTTTCTTGACCTCGGTCGTGAGTACAAGAGGCAGTGCACACCTGGTTCTTCAACTTCTTCCATCCTTGACCCCTTTTTTGTCCAAGAAATTTTCAACACTGGCAAGTACTGCCAGAAACACCTCATACTCAGTTAGCATTTGATTTTAAATCAATTTTAGGTTGCTATGTGTTTGGAAGCCTTTTACTATTGCCAAGCCCCATATTCCGTTGCGTGACTGCAAATGGAGTTTGGGGAGCTTTGTGGTAGAGAAGCTTCTAAGCACAGACAAAATGGGGGACCTCGGGCTGAGCCAATGCAAGTTTGGCTATTAACACCACCTCCAACTCGGAGGAGCTAGTGCCTGGGCCAATCGCTTGGCCCCTCTCAGCCGGTTCCTTTAGTAAGGAATGTGGAAGGGTCCCTTCAATCATCCTGATTTAGTGACAAGTGTGAGAAAAAGCTCAAAACAGGAGGGGAGCAAACAAAGTTTGCAAAATGTTCTTCCCCAAGAAAAAGATTCCCTTCATTTTCTCTCAGTAAAAGCTACATTTGTGTGTAGCAACCACCTCCTCCCTATCCTATCAAGGTTTGAGGACAGAAGGAATCTTTTTTGAGCTTGCTTTTTGTAACTGATGTATCCAGCCGCTGCCCCCATGTCCTGCACGGGAGGCACAGACCTGAGACAATAATGTTTTTTAAAGTTTTGTTTTGAAGGACAAACAGGGAGATCAGCATTGGTCAGCTGTTTGAAAGGAGGGGAAGGGAGGAAAGAAAGAAAGGATTAGGGAGAAAACAATATGATTCATAGCCCAAACTGTGGTTCCCAGGGAAGGATGACTTGATTGCTCCAGCAAACATGTTCCAGAAGATGAAATGTCAAGAAAAAAAGAAGCATGGATTTTAAAAGTATCATAAACGCCTCGCTGGGTTCTTAATATTGTAAAACAGAGCGCAGAAGTTAACTGATGGAGCCCTCATGACCACACAGCCAGTTACTAGCGTGATTCACAGCCATGTTGACTTCCCTGTACTATCTCCACCTCTGTGTAGAGATCTTCAATAACTGGGAGGTCAGTCACTCCCTCCTGGACAAGAGTGACCTGGTGAAATGGTGTATAGAGGGAGGGCCTTCTCTTGTTAAGTGAAAGCCTGACTCCTATTAAAGTTAACCGCCAAGGAGCCACTCAGAAAACCCAATCTCCTCTCTCTCTCTCTCTCTCTCTCTCTCTCTCTCTCTCTCTCTCTCTCTCTCTCTCCTGATGTTGCTTTTGTTAGGTGCAACTCAAAGCAACCCTCTCTACAATGTAAGAAACAACAACATGGTCCAGCCTTGCACCAGTCTCACAAGTGTTAGATCTGAGCCCAACACACCTCCTTGAGGGCCTTCCTCTTTTTCACTGAGCCCTACGAAGCATTCTGTCCTTTGTTTCACAGGGACCAGTCATTCCTGACGAACATGTTCAAAGTATATCGGAAGAGATCTTCTAAGGAAAATGTCCTTCTTCCAAGGCAGACTTCTGCATACTTCTAGGAATTAATGCTACAGTCAATGTTCTTCATCAGCATCATAGTTCACACACATCAGTTCTTCCAGGGTCTTCCTTAGTCATTGCCCAGCTTGTGTGTGCACGTGAGCCAATTAAACACACCATGGCTTGGGTCCAAAGCACCTTAGTCCTCAAAGTGACATCTTTGCTCTTGAATGCTTTACACAGATGTTTTGCAGCAGAGTCTCTGCAGATAATCCTATAGTATTTTGAGCTGGGTTTTTTGGATTGGTTCATTGTGGTTCAAACCCCTGGAGAGGATTTATATTTCCTCCTCAGACACCCTGGATCAAAATCCAGTCTCTGAAAATGTGATTCTGCCTAATCTGGTTCTGAAGGAGACCGGGTGGTGGAGAGAGTTAAGCACCTGCTGTATTGACCAAAACATGGATGGAAGTTCAAATTCAGCCACCCCAAGGTGCTTCTGAAGTCAATGTGCTTCTGAAAAGAGTAACAGCTTCAGAAACCCCATGGACCAGTTCTGTTTGATCCAATAGGATTTCTATGAGGCTGAGTTGGCTGGACGACAGTTTGCCCCTCTCAAAAGATCTCGGGCTAAGGGATGGCTTCCTCAATGAGGAAGGTTAAACACAGGCTTCCCTATATGCACTAATCCAAAGTGAACTGTTTCCTATGAATTTCACCCATATGAAATTGTTCACTACAGATTACTAAACAAGCACAAAGAAGCTCATGCTTACTTTGCTGTCTGGGATTCTAAATTTGAAAGATGGTTTGATTTTGGTGGGAAGGTGTTCAAGGGTTGAGAGAGAGAAGTCAACCATTACGACAAGCAGAGTGTTTGATGGAGTGGAAAAATGCGAAATCATTCATTATGTATTTGTAAGTATACAAATGTAAGCCCACATTGACCTTGCTTATTGGCTTATCTGCCCCTGGCCAGGTTTGTAGCTCTTTGCCTTCGACTTATTTGCAGATTCTTCCCACCCATTGGTTTTTTGGGACCTTGCCCTCTTAAAACTCTGGCCTACTACTGGATCTGTCACTATTAGAGATGGGTCAGAGTGGGGTCACTCCTTTCTCTTACCCTGAACACTCTAAATCTGTGTTCATTTTTTGTGACCAGTGCATAAATATATCACCCACCAACATTTTCAGTCTGTTTTCTTGGGAAGCTTCTGTACTGGCTGCAGTCCATACTGCTGCCTGACAAGCCCCAGGACAGCCGCTTGGACCTGAAGAAATGGCCACAACCGACTGCCAGAGTCCCACATCATTGTGTCAAAATCCATATGACTTCAAATGTTTTGATCAAGAAGGAATTAACTCAATGCTGAGTTACAGGCTAGTCACATAGAACTCATCATCTGTGGTGGTTACATTATTCCATGTTACCCATGTCCAGCCTGTCAATCAGGTCTCAGCCTGATGATGCCTCCTTGTGGACATTAGCTTCTCATGAGGATTCTGGGAACTTCCTTTCTCTCTCTGTTTCACCCTCTGGTTAAGGAGCCACACTCACAGAGCTGGAAAAGCCACTCAGAGACTTGCACCGGCATGGAGATGCTTCTACCACCACTGAATCCACAAGACTTTTCACCCACTGACCTGTGATCTTCCTGCATTCAGCGTCATTGCATGTGTTGTATGAGTCCGAGGAGAAACTTTTTGACTGGAATCAGACATATGGGCTAATATTGGGCTGAAATATTTTCTCAGTATACAATTGTTCTTTGATATAAAGCTCTCTCTGACACATTTATGAGTGTCCCTGGATTTGCTTTTCTAGTCAGTCCACCCTAACACATCATGTCTTTGACAGGTACTGCTATTTAATTATTTTCCTCCAACTCTGGGGTTAGGGGATTAAATTTGGTATTCTAGCATGATTTCTTTTTGTGGAGTTGGGGAAGTGGGGTGTATGGAAAGGGGAACCAGGGAATAACTTTAAGTTACCTTCTTACATGTCCACCATTTATATTTTTATACTTTTCATTTAAAAGCACAGGTGGCAAAGAAAAGCCCAAAATGAATGCTAGAAGAGATTCTGAAATTTGCTCTTGAACATATAGTGAATGGAAGAAATGTTGACGTGAAAGGACTGACGAGCAGATGTCAAAAGACCAGCTCAAGAAAACAAAGTAAAATGTCACAATGAAATGTGCAAAGACTTGAAGTTAGCCCCCCACAAAAAAAGCAATAAAATGTTCAACATTTCTAAGGCTGAAAGGACTAGAGGGGAAAACAATCGAGCTATGAGTTGAAATACTCAAGGCATCTATGGGTAAAATATAGAGCAACACAAACAGCATCAGGGAAAATGGAATACACAAAGTGATTCCACTAACAAGAACTGGTCTGCGTGGGATCATTTCAAGAGGTAGCATATGATTTTTCTAAAGGATAGTATCCAGTTGTTCTACAAAAGATTGCATTGTACAGTTCCGGATAGAAAGGAGAAAAATATGGAACAAAACTTCCCATCATAAAAGAGAACAGGCTTACTTACCAGATAGAAATAGGTGATACTCCCAAGAGTGTGTGGGTTAATCTAGAACACAATTCAACCCTGTGATGATCAACCATTTTGGATCCAAACTGCAGTGTTTCCCCAAAGTTTAGGGGGTCAGGAGAGCAGGAATGGAAGCAAGAAACATAAGGCAAAAGCAGACTACATAGTGGTACATTGATGAAATTCCAATGGATTAGCTGAAACAAAATTTGTATAAGGTGTTGAGTGTAAGACTGACTATCTGTTCTTTAAACAGTCACCCAACTCACAATGGTAAAGTTTAAAAATAAAATGATAGTTTTAAAGGAAGAAGTCCAAACTGTATAAAAAGCATTAGTAAAAAAACAAAACTCCAGGAATTTATGGAATATCAACTGAAATAGACACATACAATATTGGAAGCACTCACTCATCTATCCCCCCAAATGTGGAAGATAGTTACTTGGCCAGCTGAGTGAAAGAGATCCATATCGGCACTTATTCAACAAATGATAATACAGAAATCTAAGATAATATGCAAACTTGCATACACTTTCATTAATGTCACTTTTCATAATTTCATGGTAAATTTCATGTTGTATATAAAAATGTAGGAGTGACATTTAAACAACCACCCTTTCCTCTCTTTTTGCCTTTGCCTCCCTGCTTGCGGGCCACTCTGATAGCTGCTGGAGCCCTGTGATGTTATTCGCCAACTTTCAATCCACAAGACTTTGCACCCACCAGCCTGTGACCTTCCTGCCTTCTGCATCAGCATATGGGACTGTGTGAATCTGAAGCGGGAGCTATGGACGAGTACCAGACATTTGGACTTGAACTGGACTGACCTGGGATGTTTTGGTGCTATATCACTACTTCTTGACATGAAGTTCTTCCTGACACATATACGAAAGTCACTGAATTTGTTTCTCTAGTCAACCCAGCCTACCACAATATGCAAGTAAAATTTTGCTGAAAATAAATCTTGCTGAATATAATAATTTAAAACAGCAGCCTGTCAACAGGGGATGGTCAGAAATTCAAACCCCTTTCAGAAAAGAACGTAAAACAATGAATTCATGTCTGGTGTCAGATGAATCTTGAGTGAACACAGAGAAATACCAGAAAAATGTTTATCTGTG
>PVJH01024343.1:0-33223 GCA_004026705.1 Nesogale talazaci | reverse complement strand
ACTTTCAGGTTCATTCATGCAGAAGGCAACCCTTGCCCACCGGCATCCTGAGTACCTACAAACTTCCAAGTCCCCTGCCGTCCAGCTCAGTCTACCTCATCGTGACCCTGTAGGACAGGATGGAACTGCTTCTGTGGCTTTCTGAGACAGTCACTGTGTTAGTTTGGGTGCACTAGAGAAACAAATTCATAGACATTCATATGTGTATAAGAAAGACTTATATACTCGAGCAATTGAACATAGAGAAGACCTCCCAGCCCACTCTAGATCAAGTCCATAAATCTGATATTAGCCCATAGATCTGATACCTAGCTATAAAACCCTCTTCAGCACAACACATGCAATGGTGCCAAAAGCAGGAAGATCATAGGCCAATGGATGGAAAGTCTTGTGGGTCCAGTGGCAGTGGAAGCATCTCAGGGCTGGTGTGGGTCTCCATGTGACTCCTTCAGCTCACCAGGGCTCTGGTGAAGCTGCATGTGTTTTCTCAACAGGAATGTCTCACTGGGAGCGTGTGAGTGCCCCACCTGCAGCATGCTATTTACCTCCTTAGTGTCTCCCCAAAAGGCCATCAAGATGCAACTTAATTGACATGTTAGACTCCACCCCTTCACTCATAAGACTCAAATTGACAACAGATTATGTAACTACCATAGACCACACCTTGTTAATTTGACACTTTCACACAACTCTTTAGCCATATATAATTTTCAAGCAAACAATAATAAAATCATACCTGTATCTAACAGAGTAAAACTAAAATAGATACAACCCAATATGTGCCACCCTCATTTAAAGACAATAGTCTATAAGTGAAGAAAACAAAAATATTCCATACTTATGTGAACACCTACACCTTAGTCCTATAAGCCTATGAATATATTTGAGCACCTATGGAAGTTTGTAAGTCAATGACTTCATGCCTTTATTCCCCACCCCCCACCCCCAATGTTGGGTATCTAATTTCTATACTGTCCATTTACATCAACCCAGTGTTTTGAGGAGATAATCACATTTTTTGTCATGAAGAATCATCATTCCAGTTGGAACTTTGTGAAGTCTGCATCCGTAAACAAAGTCAAATCAGGATAGGCTATCCATTAAATCAGCCGCAATATGGACCAGTTCATAGGCTCAAAAATCTTCTCGCCTGGTCATGTTCTGGTCAAGTTAATGTGGACTGCCTCGCTTAGCCTCCCCAGGGTGCCCATTGGCTGCCTTGCCTTTAATCTATGGCTCCCCCACAAATTCTCAACAAGTCTAGCTCTCTTGTGCTAGGTCATGAACTTCAGACCAGTCAACCCACATGTATCTTCTCCTCTAGCTCCTATAAACAAGGTCCACAGGTATCAGTGGCCAGATCCAACCCATCTCTTTATTGCTGCATTTCTCCCATTTCCACTCAGCAAGTGGATCCAGGTGGCCACATAGCAAGCATTTCAGCCTGCCCACAGGCTCCCTTTAATGTTCAGTCCTAGAGAGAAGAGTTCCTTCAGGGTTCCATATTTTTTCAGCCTCTAACAAAAACTACTAGTTCAAAATTTTAAAGTATGAAGAGTCCATTTTTTTTCTTCAACCTGGCAACTCCTCCCTAGGCAAATCTCTTTACCTTCTAATGTCCTGAGCACTGACGACACTGGGTGGGACTTATCTTTTCAGAATCTTCTTTGCAGGCTTGTCCTAACCTATCTAAAGATTCAAATTTTAATGGCTGAAGGCAAGTCTTACTCTCTATTTTCATACATCCCAACAATCATTTCTATCAATCATTATATCAACAATAATCAGAAGAAATCATTGTAAATAAAGTAGAATCAGATGGCAAACTCAATTTGCAAAACAGTCAAATTCAATTGGTATTTAGCGTATCTAAATCCTTATATAAATCATTCCATCAATACAAAATATTGCCTTAAGTCTCTACTGAATCAAGCCAAGGCTGGGTCTTCTGTCAACCATTTTCACTAAGCAGCTCGAGAAACTCAAGGGGTGATTTTGTCCCCTGAACTCAAAATATACTTTAATCGCATTCATTTGCACCATTTCAAACAGGAATGACCAAAGACTACAACCAAAACTAAATAATCAGAACTTCCCATGTTCTTTCTGGAAAACAACCCAGTAAACCACATTGCCACATCTGACCTCTGGCTAGCCAAGGAAGAAAAATTGCCATGAGGCAGGGGTCAAAAAAGCACCCACTCTCCATCTTCATAATTTGTGTCTCTAGTGCCCTACTCCCAAGTACCCTAATGTGTTAGTCTGGGTTGATGAGAGAAACAAATTCATAAGCACTTCTATGTGTATAAGCTTTCTATACAAGTACAATTAAATGTTGAGAAAACATCCCTTCTAAGTCCAATGTTAACCCATATGTCTGATATCAATCTATAAATTCCTCCTCAGACTCACACAACACCAGCAATGACGCCAAATAGTGGCAGCATCTCAGCCCTGGCATGGGTCTCCACATGGCTCCTTCAACTCACCAGGGTTCTAGTATCACTCAATGTGGAAGGTTAACAAGAATGTCTCACAGGGATTGAGCGTGTGTCCCTCCTACAGTGAGTTACTGCCTTAGCAGCTCGAGTGAGGTCGTCAAAGTGCGACCTGATTGACAGGCCAAACTCCAGCCCATCACTCTCAAGTCTCAAATTGGCAACAGATTCTGTAACGACCACAACCACTCTTTACTTGAGTAATAAACCTCGGAGTAACTAGTAGTTTCAAACTGGTGACCTCAGAGTTAGCAGCCCATTGAGTGTCCCACTGTGCCAGCAGGGACCCACGGAGTGTATGGATGATGCTGCTGTTTTAGGTCCTGCCCAGTCAGTTCCAACTCATATTGACCCTATGTGCCATAGACCACTGTCCAATCCTTACTGCCTTCACAACTGTTCTTCTGTGGAGCCCATTGCTGTAACCATTGCGCCTCCACTTTACTCAGCATGATGTCCTGCTCTGGAGAATAGTCTGTCCTGACAACATGTCCAAAGTACGTGAGACAAAGTCTTGCCATCCCTGCCTCTAGAAAACACTCTGGCCTTACTTCTTCCAAGACAAAATTGGGTTGTCCTTTCAGCAGTCCGTGGTAAGTTCAATATTCTTCTCTAGCACCACAGTTCAAAGGCATCCATTCTTCTAACACTCTTCCTGACTCAATGTCCAACATTCGCATGCAAATGGGGCCATGGAAAATCCCATGGTTTGGGTCGGGCATGCCTGAGTCCTCAAAGTAACATCCTTGCTCTTCAAAACTCTAACAAGGCCTTGTGCAGCAGAGTCACTCCGTGGGGCATCTACCCACGGGTGATCCTGGATATGGAAAAATCCCTCTGAACTCCCTGCCATCAGTCTAGTCCGCCTCACAGAGATCTGACAGGTCAGAGCAGAACTTCCCTGTGGGTTTCCTAAAGGAACAGCTTGGAGGGGGAGGGGGGGAGTAGAAAGCCTAGTCTTTTGGGAGTGACCGGTTTCAAACTGCTAACTTTGTGGAACCCAGTGCACAATCCCCTGCATCGCCATGACTCCATGGGGTTGTGGGCAGACATGTGCATTTCTGAAACACAGAAATCCAGGTTCCAGAAAGGCTGAGGGGCTGGTCCGTGAGAGCCCTGGGGCTGCCTCCCAAGCAGACATCTGCTTCTGAGATGCTGCTGGGGAGCCCACTTTCCCAGGCTTGGTCCTGGGCTCCAGGCTCCAGCAGCTCAAGGTGCTATGAAATCAGATGCTGTCCCAGTTGAAGGTGATTAGTGTCCTTCCTTCGAAGTGGGGACCTTTCCTCCATCAGAGGGTAAATCCCACATCCAAAGTGCCTTCCGGTCAATTTCAGCCAACAGTGTTGCTGTTGTTGTTGGGTTGTTGTTGTTGTTTAGTGCAGTACAGTCAGTTCCAATCCATGGTGACCCTATGTAAAACAGAAGGACCACCACCCTATCCTGAGTCATCCCACAATCATTCCTATGCCAGAGCCTATCAAGGGAGCCACGACGCCCGTCCATCTCCCACTTCCCCTCCGCTCTACCAAACACGATGTCCTTTTCCCAGAAGACGTCATCGGAGTGAGCCATTATGTCCTAATAACAGAAGAAGACATACGGGGTGGGAGACAGTTCTCCTCCGTTCTGATTCTCACCGTGCCTCTTCAGCAACATCAGACAACACATATCACTTCTCAGACCTTCCAGAAGGCAAGCCGTGAGCAAGTATATGTGTGAGACAGAGGAGATCACTCTCTGATCAATTATCCAACCATTACCTCCATACTGTTCTTCCCTTGAGTGGAAAGCCCCCATATGATCCAGCAAGCTCAGACTCTTGGACAGCAGCTGTTAGAAGGAGGGAGGAAAATAGTGTTCTTCTGATTACATGGAGGGGAGAAGTGAAGGAAAAAACGTGACCAGAAAATTCATCAAACATGGCAACTCATGTTCTGGAATGGCATGGTGGCTGGGACGTAATGAGCAAAGGTGAATGTGCTCCTGTGAATGCAGTTTTGTGACTGACATGTGTCCCCGAATGTGATGTCATTGGGGCACTTTTGAACTGTAAGCAACTCAGAGTGGCTCCATAGGGCTGAGGCTTCCAAAAATACATGGGAAAAATCCTTTATCAGTTCATGTCGTTTCCCCACTGACTGTTGAAAGGAGCCCTCCTTAGGACAGAGCAGACCATAGGGTTTTCTTAGCTGTAGTGAGGGGAAATTGAAGGAAACACTTGCTGATGGAAATCAAAGATTGACGTCTCAGTACAGATCACAAGTCAATGTAAGGAAGACCCAAATTCTCATCAGTGGACCGACAGGTCACATCATGATAAGCAGAGAGAAGGTTGACGTGGTCAAGGATTTTATCTTCTTTGGATTTCCATACAATGCTCATGGAAGCAGCAGTCAGGAAATCAGATCAAAAGACATGTTTCCTTGAGTAACTCTGCTGTACAAAACCTCTGTAGAGTATAGAAAAGCAAGGATGTGCCATTTGAGGACTAAGGTGTACCTGGCCCAAACCATGGTGTTCTCCATCACCGTGTATGCACGTGAAAGCTGGACATTGAATAAAGAAGACCGTAGAAGAATGGGTGCATTTGAAGCATGGTGCTGGAGAAGAGGACTGAAAGTACTATGGACTCTACAAGGACAAGCTGATGTGTTTCGGAAGAAGTCGGGCCACAGTGCTCCTTAGAGGCCAGGATGGCGAAAGTTCATCTTGTGTATTTTGGAGCTATTGTCAGGAGAGACCAGTCACCAGAGAAGATCGTATTTAGCTAAGTAGTAGAGCAGTGGAAACAAGGACAACCCTAGAGGAGATGGAGACACACAGCAACTGCATCAATGCCAAGGGAACCATGGCGAGGACGGTGCAGGACCCGGCAGTGTTTCGTTCTATCCTCCACGGGGTTGCTATGGGTCAGAGCCAAGTCCATGGCCCCTCCCCATAGCAACAAGGGGACGCAGATTACCAGGACGTATTCCCACAATGCCACGAGTGGGGCTTGAATCACCAACCTATTATTATTAACGACTTAGCGCTTACCTGGGGACACCAGCAAGACCCTTTCTAGAACCTTGAGGAAAACACTCGGCCATTGAGTTGATTCTGATTCATGGTGATTCCACGTGACAGGGTGGAACCCCTCCCCCAAACCAAGGTGGTCATCTTCACAAAGGCAGGTGCCATGTCTTTTTCCCATGGAGTGGCTGGTGGCTTTGAGCCACCAACTCCTCAGTTAAATCTGGGCACTTAATCGCCGCACCACCAGGGTTTCTAGAAAGCCCTGCCTTCACATTGTTGTTGGTATTCGAGGTCATCAAGATGGTCCAGCCCCTGGTGACCTCATGTGGAAGAGAGTGAAATACCCCAGTCCTGCACTGCCCTTGAAATTTTTCTCTTTCAACCCATTGCAGCAATCTAGTCCATCTCCTTGGGGGTCTTCCTTGTTTTCAATGACCTTGTTTTGCCAAACTTCAGCCTGCTTTTCCAGGAATTGGTCTTCCTGGTAACATGTCCAAAATACTTGAGATGAAGTCTTTCTGCCCTCACTGCTAAGAAGCATCTGACCATACTTCTTCCAAGACATATTGGTTTATTCTTTTGCAACCCCCAGAACTTTCAACCTTCTTTCCTGGCACCATGATTCAAATGACTCTACTATTCTTCAGTCGACCTTTAGTGAACATCCAATTTCCCCCACGCCTATGAGGTGATTGAAAATATCATGGCCTGGGTCAGCTGTGTCTTACTTCTCGGAGTAACTTCCCTAATTGTCAACATTCTGTAGAGGCCGTGTAGAGAAGATTTACCCAAGGCAAGGTATCTCGTGATCTCTTGACCACTGTCTGCGTGAGCACTGATTATGGACAAAATCTTCCCTCTAGCATGATGTGACAGATTGGCCCAGTTTTGAGGATTTGCATCTGCTGGCATTGAGGTGTGAGCTACACTGAAGCCTGCCATCTTCAATCTTCATTAGCAAGGGCTTCAAGTTCTGCTCACTTTCGGCAAGCGAAGTTATGTCATTGCAGACTGCAGGTGGTTAACAAAGCTTCCTCTGGTTCTGATGCCCGTTCTTATTCATATAAGCCAATTCCTCTGATGATTTGCTCAGCATGCACTTTGAACAAGTATGGTGAGAGGGTGCCACTCTGATACACATCTCTGCTGATTTTTAAGCCATGTAGAATTCCCTTGTTTTGTTCACACAACTGCCTCTCAACCTATGAATGGTTCTGGAAGAACATAAGGGAGTAGTCTGGAGTTCCCATTCTTCTCAATGTTATCTATAGTTTGTTATGATTCACACAGTCAAGTGCCTGGGCATCGTCAGCAAAGCACAAGTCAATGTCTTTTTGTTATTCTTTGCTTTGAGCCAAGATCCACCTGACAGAGGCAATGCTATCCCTTGTTCCACATCCTCTTTTGAATCAGGCTTGAGGCTCTGGCAGTTCCAACAATATGCCGCTACAACTATTTTTGGGTAATCTTCAGCAAGGTTTTGCTTGCATGTGAGATCAATGATAGCGTTCTATCATTTGAGCCTTCTGTTGGGTCACCTTTCTTTGCAATGGGTATAAATATGGAGCTTCTCTGTTGGCCAGGTGGTTGCCTCCCAAATTCCCTGACATAGACATGAGTGAGGGTTGCCAGTGCTTCACTGGCTTGTTGAAACATTTTTCTTAGTATTCCATCAATTGCTGGAATCTTGTGTGTTAGTCTGGGTAGACTAGAGAAACAAATCCATAAACACACATATGGATATAAGCGTTTTATACAAAGGGCAATTTTACATTAAGAAAATATCCCAACACAGTCCAGTCCAAGGTCATAAGTCCGATAGTAGCCTGTATATCCAATACTGATGCATAAAGTCCTCTCCAGACTCACGAAACACATGCAATGATGCCAAGTGCAGGACAACCATGATAACCAGTGGGAAAACAAGTCTCAGGAGCCAGTGGCCTTGTAAGCATCTCGGTGCTGGCAGGGACCTCTCTGTGCCTTCTCAAGCATCTCAGCACTGGCAAGGGTCTCCATGTGACTTTTCCAGCTTCAGAGGCCTGGTTCCATGCGGTAGGTCCATGTAGCTTCTCCTCCAGGGAGGTCCATGTAGCTTCTGTGTCGCAGGGAGTCACCCTTGTCAGTCGAGTCTCTCAGACAGCGACTGTTGTCAGTAAAATGTCCAAGGAAGTGAACTTAGAGAGACAGTGTTTCCACTTCCAAGAAGGAATGACCACATTTCCCAGAATGCTCAGAAGCCCAGGCCCACACCGAGGTCTCATTGGCCATCTCCAGATTGATAGACTAGACTCCACCCCTACACTCTTCATCCTCAAATTGACACCAGATTAGGTGACTGCTGCACTTGCTTTGGGCTAGTGCTTTCTGTACTGCTTGGATTTCTTCCTTCAGCACCATTGGTTCTTGGTATAAGTCTCTCTGTTACTTCTTCACCTGATGATGTGTTTGGTTAAGAGCTAGGCCTTTAGCCACCAGGTCATCAGTTCAAGCCTACCAATTGCTCCTCAGGAAAAAGAAGATGTTGTCTGCATCTTGTAAGATGTGCCATCTTAGAATCGCTGTGTAGGGCCACTCAGAGTCAATAGGTTTGGTGTGAGTGATAGTCTGTGATCAGAGATGTTTCCTGTTGCCCTCCAGACCATCAATAAAGCCAGCTTCACCATCAAGCAAGTCTTTGGTGCCACGGTGCACAGAAAAACTAGGCCTACCCTATCCTGTAGTCTACCACTGCGAAGTCGGCAGTTCAAAACTAACGGAGACTCTGGGGGAGAGAGAAGAGGCCTTCTGCTTCTGTGAAGAGTTATAATTTGGGGGGAGGGGGATGAGTCTACTCTGCCGAATAGGG
Source organism: Nesogale talazaci (assembly GCA_004026705.1). NCBI lineage: Eukaryota > Metazoa > Chordata > Mammalia > Afrosoricida > Tenrecidae > Nesogale > Nesogale talazaci. The sequence goes on along the minus strand of PVJH01024343.1, from coordinate 24,862 downwards.
TCGCTGTGGAGGAGAACTGGCACTCTGGCAGTGAGTGTGAAGTTGTGGGTAGATCCTCAAGTGTGAAGTCATGTGGTCAGTCTATAACTTCACGTCAATTTGATGAGATGTGAAAGTGCCAGGGTTGCATCCAACCTGTCAGTCAGGTCACAGCCTCATGGTGCCTCCTTGTGGGTGTGGTCTTCTCATAAGGAGAGTCCCGGGAACCTCCCTCTCTGCTTCACCTTCCTCCCAGCTACCTGCCATGTTTTCCCCAACCTCACATCCATGTGACTTTGCACACACACACACACACACACACACACACCACAGTCTAGGGTTTCACGAGGGACTTAGGGGCTAGTACCTGACTTACGGACTTGAGATGGACTGAGCGGGGCTGACTTCTCAGTCTAAAGGCCTGTCTTACACCCCGACGAGTGTCGCCGGGTTGGTTTCCCTGGGCAACCCAGCCACGCACAGGTAGCATGCTGGGAAGGTGGACGCAGCGTGAGTATGAGGGACATGTGCCACAGAGACATGACGTGAGCACAGGCCTTTGGGAAAATGGTGACTAAAGAGGTGCTCGCTGCAGCCTGGCCATAAGCCTCCCATCTGTAAAAGTGACAAGAGCACAGGCTCTGTGAGGCCCCAGGAAGGTATGCTGGCTAAAGGGAAGTGTACCTGCATGCATGTGTGTGTGTGTGTGTGTGTGTGTGTGTGTGTGTGGTGTGCAGGAGGAAATGGGGTCTTGAGGAAGCAGGCAGGCAGCAAAGGAGGAATCTAAGTTCAAACCAAAGGCAAAAGTTCGCTGTCATTGAGACAATTCCGTCACACAGCGACTGAAGAGGACAGGGTTGAACGGCCCCTGCGGATCTCTGAGAGGCTGACTCTTTTCAGGAGTGCACAGCCTTCTTGTTCCCCTATGGAGCTACTGGTGGTTTTGAACTGCTGGCCTCAAGCCATTCGTCCAAACATAGTGACTGGCTTTCCAGAAAGTGCGATAGTTAAGAAAGCTCATCTGGATGTTTCTGTGCTGGGAAGTAGGGGGTCCCAGGCCACAGAACCAGAAGCCAGGCCTGGCACAGAGACGGCCCGGCCGCCTTGGCCCTGCCCGGCATCTGCGCGGATCCTTCATTCCACCACAGTCCCCCTCGGGGATGACGCCGAGTCCCTGTGTCCTGCTTATCACTGGCACAGACTTCTCGGGGTCCCTGATTTGCCATCTGCACACCGGGCCCAGCCTGTCCAGGGGGCTGTGGGGTGTAGATGCAGAAGACCCCCGTGTGACTGCCCAGGAGGGCTGCCATACGGGCCTCAGAGGAGTGCATTCACAGCCCGAGCTTCTCTCTGGCTGAAGGCTGTGTCTCTCCAAGGAGCCGTCTGAGGAATGACAGCCCTCTAAGCTCAGACAAGCTCATGGGCCCTTCAAAGACAGCACAGCAGGGGCCCCCTTCGGCCTGTGAGGGGCTCCCCATCAAGCTCGCCCCACCTCAAAGGCTCTTCCAGAGTCGCCAGTGCTTAAGGACCCATGGAGGCACGGACAGGCTGCTGACAGCCATGCACGCACGTCAAGGTCAGCAGAGGAAGGCACCCAAAGGTGCTGGGTGCTGGGTGTCATCAGGAAGATTGTGACTCACCATGACCCAGGGGCAGCATAGTACTGCCTGGCCAAGGAGTACTGCCGCCCGGCAATGCACTTCCTCCGATAACAAGACCCTTCCCTTCTCAGGTCCATCGTCAGAGGGACTTCGAACCTCCGACGTTGAGGTTGGCAGCCTCCTGCAGAATATGCATCCTGACAAGTCTGCAGCAGCGGGCGGCAGGCAGCGGCGCAAAGGGAAGGCACTGCCTCCCTCTAGTGGTCAGATCCCAGAATGCACAGCGGCTCCACCCGCTGCACCAAGGGACTCCAACCCAGCCGAGTCCGGCGGTGTGCACCATCCTTCCTGTTTGAGCCTGTGGGTGCAGCCACCGTTGACGCTTTGCGGGGAGAAGTGCCTCTTTCTCCAGAAACCAAAGACGGGGCTTCTCACGCCACGGTGCGGTGAGCGCGTGCCAAGAGAGGGCCACTACCCCTGTGGCAGGGTTTTGGGGAGCCAGTCTGGGAGAAGAGCCTGCCTTGTTCTTGAAGGTGGGAGGGGCCAAACGACTTTTCTTGATGGGGGCTCCGCGGACATTTCCATGCCATGTGAAGCTTGACAGGGTCTGCACAACCACTCTGCATTTTGTGGGCAGGGGCCCCCAACCCCTTGTTCTGGAATGTCGGAGGTCAGGTGCTCATTCAGAGCCTCGGCGAAGGGAAGGCAGAGCTCAGTGTGGACAGTGCTCCGCACCACAGCGCTGGAGGTCACCCGGTCAGCGTGCTTTCTGGAGAGCCGCCCTGCCAGGATGTGAGCGACAGTGGCCAGCATGGGGGAGGGGAGTGGGGAGGAGACAGCAAGCTGAGGGTCCAGCTGCCTGAAACCACAGCCACTTGGACTCTGACCCCTGCTTCACCTCCCAGAGCTCCCCAAGTTCATCCCCTCCTGGCCTGCCCTGGCAGGCTGGCAAACCAGATCCTTGCTGCCAGGGGGCATTGAGTCGATTCTGCCTCCTGGACCCTGAATGGGCAGAGACTTGCCCAGCCAGTGGAGGGGGCAAGGGATCTTCCTGTCTACCATGTTCATGGAAACAGAGTGCCAGCCCTTTCTCAGGCAGAGCCCCTCGGTGGGTGCGAACTGACAACCTCTTTATCAGCCCAGCACTTCACCGTGCACCTCCCTCCCCCTCTCCCCCGGGCTCTAGAAAGCCTGGTACGTGGGGCTTCTCATGGAACACCAGAAAAGTCAGGGGCAGGAGGTCCAAGTTGTACTCAGCAGACTCCTCCGGCCCGTGTCCCCCTTGGGGCCAGACTCACCTTCTCCACCACGTCACTCACCCTCCCAAAACATCCCGGAGCTCCCCGGCCTTCTGCAGATGCTGCGGGGACCACGAGAACCCGTCTGGTGGCCCAGTAGCCCAGGCTCCTGCCTGCCGGCAGAGAGGTCACTGGTGCACAGGAAAAGCAAAGGCTTCTGCAGCCACTTGGGGTGGGGAGGTGGGGGAGAAGACCGCCAGCCTTCTGCACCTGCTGGTTAGCAAGAAGGGACTGGGCAATGGAGCCCGTCGCAGGCAGAGGGAGCAGCCTGCCTAGAGGAGGAAGGGGGACTTGTGTGGTTGCTGAAAACAGATCACAGTGAGGGCGGAGGGAGGGAGAGAGAGAGAGAGAAAGAAAGAAAGAAAGAGAGAAGAGATAACTCCTCCACACCCCTCTAGATTCTTGGGAAACTCTCCCTGAGAGAGCTTCCTCACATGCTTCTGATGTATCGTTGATGCCCTCTCCTCTTGACCAAGCACAGCGTCCTCCTCCCGGGACTGGTCTCTCCCGACAGCATGTCTGAAGCAGGCAGACGAAGCCTCAGCAGCCTTACCTCCAAGGTGCGCACTGGCCGGTCTTCTCCCAAGCAGGACTGGTTTGCCCTTCTGTCAGTCCGCGTTACGTTTAGCATCCTTTGATTTTCTTTCGGTGAGCTCGGCCGGCACCATCGTTCCAATGCACCCACTTGTCTTCCACCTTCATCACTCGATGCTCAGCTTTCACCAGGCGGCCGCCCTCCTGCCCTGGTGTTTCTCTTTGGCGTTCCTGCCCTCGCTCTTCATCCAAAGGAGAGCACTTGCCTTCTGGAAATGGTCAGTAGGAAGCAGGCCTGACCTCATCAATGCAGTTGGCTTGGAGCTGAGGACCCGGGTCAGTGACCGCTTGAGCAGGCGACACAGGGGACACAGAGGAGGAGAGGCAGGCCAGTCCCCGGGAGCCTGGGGGAAACAGATTCGGTGACCAAAGTTCTCACAGCTGGACCGATAGGTGACATCATGAGAAACAGAGAAAAAATCGAAGCTGTCAGAGATTTCGCCTTGCTTGGACCCACAACCAATGCTCGTGAAAGCAGCCGTCAAGAGATCAAATGATGCTTGGCATCGGGTTCCTGTGCTGCATGAGGCCTCTTCAGAGGAAGCCATCTGATGATTGGTCCCTTGTGGGCACAACAGGCCAGAGGGGGGAGGGGTTGATGAGAAGCTGGTAACCATGAAAATGAGAAGAAGTTCTTAAATGCGCTGTGGGGATGAGTGTGCAACCCTTCTTAATCTGAGTGAACTTCTGGATGGCATGGCTTGCAGACTACATGCCCACAAAACTGCTTTCAAACAGAGTTGCCAAGCAGGGGTGTTACTTTGGAGGCTAATGTGCCCCTGACCCGAGCCGCGGTCTGTTGGCTTGTCTGCGTGTGGACCTTGGACGTGGGACCAAGGAGGACTGGAGCAGAATGGACGCCGTGGAACAGGAGTGCTGGAAAAGAAGATGGAATGCTGCTGTCAGACGGAGTGGCTGCGACCTGGAGTTTCCACGGACATGGCCACACTTGAGAGGGGCGTGGAAGACCGGGCAGTGTTTGGTCCCGTAAGACACCGGAGTCCCTTCGGGTCACAAGGGACCAGAAGGCACCTTAAGAAAACACCAGCCATCTTCCTGGGGCTTGGGAGGGGGCCCTCCAGAGGGAAGGATTGGAAAGTCTTTGATGAACTGGAGAACCCACTGACCTCTGGCATATTGCAAGGTTTAGGGGTCTCTCTTCTAGATGCCCAAGAAGGGCAGAGTGGAGGGGTTAGATCCAAGAGCTGCAGTGCTCTGGGAAGAGGACAGAGTTGACCCGTTGGGACTCACCGACCTCATGGAGGCCTGAGCCGAGGCTGGTCATGGACAATGCCTTTGTCCTCTTATCACGTCCGCCGTCTGTCTTGACTCTATGACCCTATCTCATGCGGCTTTCTGGAACCGGGTTAAAAAGAGCCTGCAGGGGCCTGTGAGCACACCACCCTGGAGCGTGCCTGGCCCCGTGCACCCGGCTGGGAAGGCCTTATCGCTGCTCCCCGCAGCTGCCAGCAGCCAGCCCCATCCCTCCCCAGGAAATTCTTGGCACCGTCTGCGAGCAGGCTGGCTGGTGGAATTCACGGGAGGCTCCACGAGGCTGAGGCTGTGCAGACAGAGACGTATAAAACAGCGCTCCCCCAAGCCTCGGCCGGCAATAAATACCGAGTCACGCTGGATTGATCACGCTGCAGGCCGGCCCCGAGGCAGGGAAGCAGAAAGCCGGCCCTGGTGAGGAATCCGAGCATGAAGAGGCTCCTGGTACCCAGCGCCTCCCTAAAGGGAGCTCCTTCTGCGTGGGGCTGTGAATTTCTGGGCTCCGGCTCTGGCCTTTATGCGCGAGGCAGCCAAAGGGTAGGTGGGGTGCCGAGACAAAACGCTCTCCTCATTTGTGCGTGCATCCATGGAGGAGGGGGAGCCCGGGAGGGGAGTCTCACAGCTGCTTATGCTAGAAAGGGAGTCTGAGATCCTCTGGATGATGCAGAGGGCCGCTCACCGGGTCCACCCTCTATACCCACCAAAGCAGCAGTCCAGGACTCCAAGAATTGGGCACATCTGCTGCCCAGGGCCTCTTGAGCATGTTAAAGAGCAAAGATGTCACTTAGAGGGCCGAGGTGAACCCCAGGTGTCACCACAGGTGACAGCTGGGCAAATCGGATGAGGAAGGCCAGAGAAGAAAGGATGCATCTGAATTGGGGTGCCAGGTCTTCCACACCCGGGGATCGCCAGAAGAACCCATTCACCTGCGTTGGAGGAAGTTGGGCCAGAAGGCTCCTGAGAGGTCAGGGTGGCCAGGCTTCACCTCAGACCCTTGGGTCAGGTCACCCGGAAGGAGCCGTCCCTGGAGACGAACACGGTGCAGCAGGCCAATGGCAAAGAGGACACAGTGGTCACAGCAAGGGGCCGCCGCAGAAGAAGACTTCTGAAGATGGGAGAGGACTCGGGGCTGTTGGCTCTACGCTGGCCCGGGCCGCCGTGAGTCAGAAGGGGCATGTAGGTAGCTAACAGGGATCACAATTAACCCAAAGGGTGTTCCTTGGAGCCCCCACCCCAAGGAGCTGTCGAAGAGGGACCAGCCAGCCGCCTCCTTGAAGGTCGCAGTCCAGAAACCCCTCAGAGGTGCTGCGTTCTGTCACCCAGGGTGCCACCAGGCTTGGATGGAGGATGACTCCCAAGGCCAAGAGCCTGCGTGGGGTAGTGTCTGGCCCTTGGGCTGCAATCCGCGTGGTAGGAAGTTCAGAACACCCCAGCGACTCCGTGGGGGAAAAGACTGGGTTTTCTATGCCTGCCAACAGTGACTGTCTGAGAAACCCCCAGGGGTTGCTGTGAGTTGGCACAGGCTCTATGGCAGTCTGTCATGAAGGTCATACAGGAAATGGATTCACCACATCACTACGACTGAGGGGGAGAGCATAGTGGAGACCCTCGGTCCACTTATGGGTAACTGGACACCCTCTGACAGGGACTTCTTGGGGAGGAGACAGGCCAGTCAGGCTGCAGTGAGGTGGCGATGAAGCATACAACCTTCCTCTCGTTCCTAGAGGCTTCCTCCCCCCAACTATCACGGTTCCAATTCTACCTTACAAATCCAGCTGGACTGACTGGAGGAAACACACTGGTAGAGATGGGAAATGGAAATACGGGGAACCCAGGACAGATAACCCCTTGGGGCCAGTAGTAAGAGTGGAGCTACTGGATGGGTGGAGGGAAGGTGAGGCAGAGAGGGGGAGCCAATCACAAGGGTCTACACATGACCTCCTAGCGGGAGGATGGACACTGGAGGAGTGGGCGAGGGGAGACATCGGGCATGTAAGATATGACAAAATAATAATCTATAACGTGTTGAGGGTTGGTGGGGGGGGGGAAGCAAGGATGGAGGGGAAAGGATGAGAAGTTGATGTCAAGGGCTCAAGTGGAAAAGTGGAGAATGATGGCGACAGCAAGCATGCGAAGATGCTTGGCACAATATAGGTGTCTATATATTGTGTAAAACGATGCGTGAGCCCCCAATAAAGTGCTTTTGAAAATAAAAAAAGAAATGGATTCACCCGAACTTTGACGGCAAAATCCGACGAATGGAGGCACTCAGTGGCACAAGGGTTAAGCGCTTGGTCGCTCACAGAGAGAACCCACCAGTTGCTCCACAGGAAAAGCCAACTGGCCTGCCCTCCTGAGGACCCCAGCCTGGGAAACTCCTCACAGGGCAGGTCGACTCTGTCATCTGGGTCACCGTGAGTTCAAATCAACTCAACCCCGACGGGGTTGGTCCTCAGGTTAGAGACCCAAATCAAGTCAATTCCAAGTCACGGTGATCCTGGGTGGAGTTTCTGAGGTCGTAAATCCTGCTGGGAGCACACAGCCTCCTCGTGCTCCCCAGGGGCACCTACATTTGAACCATCGATCTTGTGGCTAACAGCTCAACCCTCGCGCCACAGGGCGACCAGGGCTCCTGTGAGTTAAACCCAGACCCTAACCTCCAGCGAGGAATCTCAACTCTGGGCTGTGGTGCCCTTGGCTGTACACATCAATATGGTAGCAATATGACAGGGCTTTGAGGGGATTCTGGGAGGATGGAATGAGAGAGTGTGTGTGTGTTCAGTAAACCCAGAAATGGCGGCTGTTGATCTTAGGGCTTCTGGGTCGGCGTGCAGCTGAGGTTTGCACTGGTCGGTGTCCCTGATCTGGGTACACGCAGTGTACTTGGGAAGCAAGCAAGGAAAGTCAATGTGAGCCCCACAGCGATGTCATCGTGGGCGCTGCAGGGGACTGTTTGTTGTTGTTGTTGTTGCTGCTGCTGTACACTGTGGTGGAGCTGGCCCCTGACTCCATGTGTGACGCACATACCCTTCGCCCCAGGCTGAGTCGAACAAAGCTCCCCCCAGTCCGGCACCATCCTCCTGAAGGGTTGCAGCTCCCACCCTACCCCCGCGCCCTATGGTCCATGGGAGTGGCAGAGCCAGAGCTTAACAATGATCACCGGGGCTCTCCGGGGCTCTTGCCTGAGTCTCTCTGCATCTGAAGGCACCGCTGAACCCACATCAGCAACACACAGACCTCCACGGGCAGGGGCTACAGATGGGATTCTTTGCAGGGGCTGTGCTGGCCAATGTGCGCCTGTCCCACCTGTTTTGTGGTCATCTGTGGTGTCTTCCAGGTCCACATAGCTACACTGTCCACTCCTCACATTGGGGTTGGCCAGGGCAGCCATGCTGCCATCCCATGAGTCTCCCTCCCAACCTCTTGGTGGGACCATGGGTGCTGCAGCAGACGGTGATGTGGACGGAACCAACCAATGTGTTGACTGTCACAGATGTACCACTGGAGAGCTGGCCTTCTGAGGGCTTCCCATGGCCTTGACCTTTGGGAAACTGATCACCGGAACTCTACCTGAGCTACCTCTGGGTTGGATTCAGACACCTCCCCCCACCCCCAGCTTTATGTTTTGTGGTCAAATGCTGACCCTACTGCACCCCCAGGGGCGAGTGGCACTATCCGTGGCTGCTCATGTAAGGTGCTCCGAGTGAGTTCCGATCCACACGATCCTGTGGACAGCAAAACAAAGTGCTGCCCCATCCAGCACCGTCCTCGCCACCTTTGCTGTGCCCGGACCCCTCGTGGCTGGCACCCTGTCATTCCATCTTCTTGAGGGTCTTCCTTGGAGTTGGCGATGGTGGCAGCATGGCCTGGGGCTCTTCCGGCTACTGTAGTGGCGACTCTCGCCAAATGATTGGCTGGCGGCAGTGGTCGGGTACCCCAAATTGGTTTCGACTCCTGGGAACACTGGCAGCCCCATTCACGACAGAGAAAAACACCGCTTGGCCCCATGCTGTGTCCGCTACTTCCCCACGTTGGAGCCCACGGTCGCAGTCACTGTGCCCATCCATCTCCTCCACTACCTTCCTCTCTCCTTGACCATGCCTGGCCTCCTCCTCCAGGGACCAGTCTCTTCTGATGACACATCCAAAGCGGGTGAGATGAGCTCTTGCCAGTCCTGCCTCTCAGGAGCACTCTGGCTGGGCTTCTTCCAAGACAGGTGGGCTTGTCCACTTAGCAGTCCCTGGGATTATTCATCCTCTTCGCCAACACCACCATCCACCATTCTTCTCTCCAAGACAGTGCCTCCTTCTCAGACCCGTGTGGAGTCCCTTCCAAACCCAGAGGGGACCCATCCCCCAGAACTCTGCTTCTACTCGTCAGGCCTTCCGTTCCTGATCATGCTATGACGCCACGCACAAGACTTTCAGCGGCTCCTTCACCCGAAGTGGGTAGCTGAGTCCTTCATCGTTGGCTGGTCGAGGGAGATGTCTGAAGGAGACGGGGTCCACAGATGCAAACAGGGGGTGAAAGACAGCCTTCCCCTGGGTCTCACACCCTCAGTTTTGACCGTGGAGGAACCCATTTGTTCGACCATCCCCTCCTGTTTTTCAGTCTTCCCGTTCTAGCTGCCCTGGAAAATGAGGATGAATGGTAGTGTCTACTAAATGGAAGTACAACAACTGGGAGAATTATCATCTGGCTGCCAGAGAGAAAGACAGGTCTCTCACTAAGATGTTTCAAGAGAGAGTGTTGGAAGAGTTCGTTGGATTTTGTTTTCAACTGGGGCCAGAAAAGGAGAGAACAGTGAGCTGCAGAGAGAACACTGCCATTCTCCAGAAGAGTGCAGAGAACACATCAGAACTGGAGCTTTCCGGATTGAAAAACAACAATACGTTTGCATCTCCAGTCTCTCCAGCTGGCAAGGGTGTTGATGTAGTAAGTGGATTCGGGGTGAAGATGAGACTAAGACAGTCAGTGTGACACCCCTAACTTGCTCTGTCATTGAGTCAATGATGGGGACCCAAAAGGACCAGGTAGAACTACCTTTGTCTGTTTCTGAGACTATAGTTCTTTGTGGGAGTAGAAAGACTGGCCTGTCTCCCATGGAACTCCTGGTAGTTTTGAACAGCCGACCTTGTGGTTAGCAGCTCAACCCAGGGCCACCACATGCCCAGAGTCCCCTGGGAGACTCCTCGTGACCCCAAAGGATTTAAGGTACTGCCTCATCATCCCTCTATCACAACAACTCACCTCTGCCGTGAGAGCATGAAGCTGCCCGAGACCATATGGAGACAAAGAGGCATGCCTGTAGTCAAATGCAGCCTTATTGATAAATATAATGGTGGACAGATTGGGCCCAAGGGCCACTATTTATTGACTACTGATGGATCTAGAAAAAGCCAACAGAAAGTGAAATACATTAAGGTCAAGTTGTGAAGAAATCTCCGAGGCCCAGGGGGAGATTTACATCTGACGCATGAAGATCTTCGAGGAAGACTGAGATCCCCAAGACTGGACGAAGACCATGGCTCTTGGAGACTCGACAGATGATGTCCGATCATCTTCCAGTGGGGATTCGATGGGAGCATCCAATCAGCTCTAGAAAACTCCTCTATCTTCGGATGTCCTGGACCAATTTGTCCTCTCTCCGTTCTGCATGTGGTTTGTCCTCTGAATTCTTGTTCTTGGGATATAAGCCAGCAGTCTGGCATCTGATCTGCAGATTTGGGGTTCATCCGACTCTAACCAGTTAGCCAGAAGAAGCCTCCAGCCTGACACCTAACCCACTAATTTGGGACTTGCCAGCTCTAAACTGCATGAGTCATTTTCTTGAAATAATTCTCCCTTTCAAGAATAGATAGATAGATGGTAGACAGATCATAGACATGTAGATGATAGAAAGATAGATAGATAGATGATAGATAGATAGATAGATAGATAAGAGAGATTTACCTGGTTTTCTTCCTCTACAGGAGAACTTCTTAAACTATGAATTACAACCCCATATAATACTAATTGAATGTTGGGGGTGTGAAAAATAGATCAACAGAATTCCAAAAATCAAAAATTAATTCAAAAAGGACATGTGTAATGAATCCAAGTTGGCTGCTGCAGTGTTTGCCCATGTTGCAAATTTCTCATGGGAGAAGGTTCTTCTTGAACTCCAAAGCTGAAACTCATTGCTTTGCTTTTCCAAGGCATTGAAATGGTTCACCAAGGCCACTGGAACACCATCACTGCCGGTTTATAGCTGCTTCTGTATTGATCACCAGACAGTGGTTGCTCAGGACAGGATGCCTACTGTCCATGCTGGAGACCCAGACCATGTTTCCCAAGCTGTGGATGGCATTTCCCGGGATCACCCATCAACGAGCCTGGCCGCAGTCATCAGCGCGGGCAAGACATCAGATGAGAGGCTGTGCTGGGCCAGTCTGCTACCAAAGGTCTCCTCTCTTCAGAGTTTGGAAAAAGTCAAGATGTCACTCTGATGGTGAAGATGTGTGTCTGACTCGAACACGGCCTTTTGTTCCCATGGCAAGCGGGGTGATGAAAGGGGAAGGCAGAAGAAGAAGCCATGCTGTTGATGCATTGCTATTGCTGAAGTCATTGGTGATGATGTTGTTAGTATTGATGGTGATGATGTTGATGCTGGTGAAGTTGTTGGTAATGTTGATGCTGATGAAGTTGATGTTGGTAAAGTCGATGTCGGTGAAGTGGATGTTGGTGAAGTAGCTGTTGGTGACGCTGATGTTAGCATTGATGTCGATGTTAGTGAAGAGTATGGACCACACTGTAGACTACCAGGAGACCAAAGAAATGAGTCTTGGGAGAGATACAGACAGAATGACCCAGAAACACCATGGTGCTGGGACATTAGCATGCTGACTTTGGACATGCCATCCAGAAAAATTTATCACTATCGTGTCTCCTCTAACAGAGTAATCCAGTGGAGACCAGGAAAGCCTTAACACAAAGGTTGACCCATGGATCATAGCAGAAGACTCAAACATTACAACAGTCATTAAGGTGCAGCAGGACCAGGTCATGGATCATTTTGTTCCATTGATGAATGGCACTGGAAGCACTTAGTTCCTCCTGGAAGGACTTGTCAGAGCCTATGTGAGCTGAGTTCTGCCAGGGAAGCTCCCTGTTGTGGGTAGAAACCCTAGGTCTTTTTGGGGACTGGCCACATGGGTGCTTTGGGGTGAACAAGTTGCCAAATTCTCATCACCTTGACAGCAAGTCATTCTGCATTAAACCTGTTGTTGGAACCAAGATTGCGGTGTTGTGATTTCTTATCAGTTCTAGAATTGGGGATGGGCAGTGTCCTCTTGAAATCAAGTTCTCAGACACCAGACAAGGTCCAACCTGGCCAGTGGGCCTTCCTTTGCACAGCAGCCTGTGGCTGGCTAAAGTCACACTTTTCTGCACAGAGGACCCCTCTCCCTGTGGGGCATCAAAACTGAAGCTTATTGATGAACACAGGGCTGTACTCCCCCACGCTCCGATTATTGATGGATGTTGGCAGCTATTTCTTCTCACTCTGAGTTGTGGGCAGGCCAGCGAAGGAAACAGGAGTGGCTATACCAGCCTGCCTCTTGCCTTGGGACCCCTGGTGGTGTACTGGTTAGGAGCTGAGCTGTGATCCACATGGTGGACAGTTCAAAACCACCAACAGCTGCAAGGAAGACAGACGGGGCTTTCTACTCCTGTAAAGAGTTAGAAGTCCACAACAGGTCACCGGGAGTCAGCACTGACTCAATGGCAGCGAGGTTTGAAGTCTGGGGTTCCAGCCACCTTCTTGGCGTCTGTCCATCCTCTGTCCTTCTGGGGTCCATGCCGGAAGTGTTGCTGTGGATTCCTGAGTATCTACAGGGTTGGGATTGTTGTCATCACTGGTTGTCCTCCAAACAGTTCCAACTCACAGAGACTTCGTGTTCATGCACCATGCCCAGTCCTGCACCATTCTCACAAGGGCTCCTGTGTTTGAACCCATGGATGTGGCCATAGAGTCCATCCACCCCATCTAGACCCTTCTTCTCTGGGAATGATCCTCCACTTTGCCCAGCAGGGTGCCTTTCCCCTGGGACGGTCTCTCCTGATATGTTCTGCTCCACACAATTGAAGGCACACAGTCTTTGCATAATTGCTAAAACACAGGCACATATCTTTCTAGTCCATCTATGTCAGCCCTAACACCCTTTGCAATTCCTGCAGTTGAAGACATCACTGTCTTTGGCCAGTGAATAAAACTCAGACAAATATCTTTCTGGTATTCTCTATGGGCATCCAAGATCCATCTGATGTCAATACTGATACCTTTTGTCTCTTGTACATGAGATGAAGTCTTGCCATTCTCGATTTTATAAGCTTTCTGGCTGTACTTCTTCCACAAAAGATTTATTTGCTCTTATGGGAGTCCATAAGATATCCCATATTCCTCACCAACACCATAATGCAAATGCAGCCATTCTTCTGGCTAGTCCTTATCCACAGTTTATTGTTTCATGCACATGAGGGGATTGGAAGGACTATGGCTTGGATCAAGCCAATATTAGTCCTCAGAGGGATATACTTTCTCTTTAAGATTTTAAAGAGGCCCTTCGAGAACTTTTTTGGATGGATGCAAGGTAGTCATTTCCATTGTCATTACATGGATGCTGTTGATTTTTTTTTCTTTTTTTCCACCATTGCCTTTTGCCTGTTTGTTTGTTTGTCTTGTTTGTTTTTGGGCATCACTGCTCTCTGGTGAGAGTGGGAGGCCCAGCTCCTGGAGAGCTGCTGCTGAAGTTGAACTGCCAAGGTAGAGGGCCGCAGTCCCGCACTCAACCACTACGCCACCGGGGCTCAGCCCGGATGCTGTTGATTTAACTCCCTTACATCCTGTGCAATGAAGGCCCCATGATTGTGACCATGTATGAATAATATTGCAAAAATGCATTCCTCACAAATAGGCCCTTAGTCTTGCAAAATTCCATCACGTGATCACCAGTCCTGTTTCTATCACCAAGGCCATATTTTTCAACTCTCAACCCTTGCTCTTTGTTTCAACAACTGATCCAGTATCACAGGCAGTCATTCATCAATGCCAAAAAAAGGGTAGAAGATCACTACCTGGCCAATGGGCTGGACGAGAACCATTCTGAGAAGGTGATCTAAGAAGAATGCGGAACTTATGGAGCAACTTTATTGGAGATCATGCCAAAAATCGTGTTTGCAGTACATGCCCAAAAAACCACCAGACACTCGAGCCAGATTTGCAAGAGGACCTGGAGCGAGGGATATGGGGACTGACATCAGACAGATCTTGGCTGGAAGTAGCGAATCCCAGAAAGATGTCTGCTTGGACTTTATGGGCTATGCAAGGATTGCCTGGCTTCCACTGGGAGGATCATAACCAATCATAAATAGCAGTGGGAAACCTGGGAATTCCAGCACCCATCACTGTGTTCATGGAGAGCCTATGTACAAACCATTCAAATAGATCAAGGGGTTACCAGATGCCTTAAGATCAGGAAAGGGGTATCATTAGTTTCACTAGCAATGGGCAGGTGGTTCGCCTTGCCTGCTGAGAGTGAAAAGAGCTTGAAGCACTTCCTGCTGGAGGTCAGAGACTATAGCCTTCAAGAGGCATTGCACCTCAGCACCAAGCAAGTAAACATCCTCACAATTGGACCAAAAGACCACATCGTGAGATGTTACCGTAAACATCATTAGCTGCTGTCATAATCCAATAGACAACAGGGCCAGAAGCAGAGGAAGAACTTGGGATATGTTTGTAGGAGCAACCGGTCCCCGGAGAAAGACATCAAACTTGGTCATCTCGTGGGTCTGGAAAGGAGAAAGGGTCTCAATGAGATGGGTTGAGACAGCACGTTGTCAACTACGACATGCCTGAGGAGATAGAAAATGCAGTACACAGTATTGGCCACACGGGGCGCTCTGGAAGCACCAGCATCGCCACCACCTTCATCAACAAGGCCTGCGAGGAGCTGGTGCTGAGGGACCTCAAAGCCCTGCTGCTGGAGGCCAAGCAGAAGGTGCCTCCAGTGCTGCAAATGCTGCAATGCAGTGATGAGTCCAAGCTGGACATGGGAGAAGAACGTGGCTGTGCCTTCTGCAGGGGTCTGGGCCATCGGATCACTGAGTGTCCCAAGCTAGAGGCCATACAGACCAAGCTGGTCCGCAACATCAGTCACCAGGACTACCTGGCCCACAACTCCATGGATTTCTGAGCCATCTGTCTGTCCCTGGGGCTCCAACCACAGCCATCACCAACCTGTTCCTTTCACATGGATGGACCAAAGGCCAGGATCTACCCGCAAGTTCTGGGCTGGACCTGACAGCCTGCTTAGTGGGTCCCAGAGTCACTATCCTCTTCCACCCTGGCTGTTATTAATCACAGCCTCTCAGCACACTAGATTGACACAGTGGTAGTTATATAATCATTTGTCAATTTAAAAGGATTTAGAGTCGAGGGGTGGAGTCTAGCCTGTTGTGGCAGTCATGTGCTCATGTTAATTTCATGATTGAGATGTAGGAGTGGAGCCTAACCTGTTAATCTGGTGATAGCCATTGAGAAGCCAATGAGGCCTCCGTGTGGGCATGGCTTTCTCCTGAGACTTCTGGGAAATCTCATGATATTTCCCTCATGAAGATGAAAAGCTCTCTCCCCAGTTGTTGGGAGTTAGTCTCAGAGATGATGAACTGTGGACAAGACAAGATGGCAGCATCCGAGAAGCTGGAGGAGCCAGAAGAGAAGCCACACAGCCTTTCCCTGATGGAACCAGACCTCTGAAGCTGGAAAAGCCACATGGAGACCCCTGCCAGCGCTGAGTTGCTGCTACCACCACTGGATGCTGTTGATGGACCCTGAGCCCTGAAAGTGAGGAGCCATGGGGAGACCCCTGTGTGTCTATGAATTAGTTCCTCTAATCTACCCAGACTAACACACTTGTCAATCAGTCCATAGCCAATGATGCCTCTGTGTGGGCATGGCCTTCTCCTGAGAATTCTGGGAACTCCTGTCTTCCTACTTGGAGGTGGGAGACACACTCTTTCTCTCTGCTCACTTCTTGAGAGACATTGCTGCTGACAAGGAACATGAAACTATCTTAGAGCTGGAGAAGCCGGATGGAGACCCACCCAGTCCTGCGATGCTTCCACTATCACTGGATCCACCAGACTCTCCACTCACTTCACTGGCCTATGATCTTCCTGCATTCCGCTTTGTTGCATGCGTTTCCTGAGTCTGAAGAGGACTTTGTAGATTTGTCTCCAACATACAGCTAATATCAGACTCTTGATCTGGACTGGGTGGGATGTTTTCTCGATCTTCAATTGCTCGTTCTTATACACAAAGGAGTGTCTACGGATTTGTTTCACGAGTCTACGCAGACTGACACACTGTGTGTCACAATTGACTTGTTGGCAGTAGATTGGGGGGAAGGGACCCTGTTCAGGGACCGTGTTCACTGTGATGTTCACCGTGTGGGGTGGATCCCATGTCTCATCACTTCTGAGTGACGGAAAGAGCAGATTCAACATTCAAGAACCGGCGAAGGGAAACAGGTGCCTTGTGAGATCTCCAGCAATGCAGGGCTCTCAGGAGACTTACAGAACAGAATCAATGGTTTGAACTTCTAGCCTCTAGATCTGTGGCAGGAAATGGTTTTTCCCCCTTTATGCTGCCCCCCAACTAACTCTCTCTCTCTCTCTCTCTCTCTCTCTCACACACACACACACACACACACACATACACACACAGAGGATTTCTGTGCTGACCATACAAGGAAACTAAGATCCATGCCTACCCCGATCTCGGGACCTGGGGAGAGACTGCCCGGCACTCTGGTCACAGAAGCGCAAGTTGAGACTCGACACTGGACCAGGCCTTCAGAGTACCAGGAGGAGTCCTGGCAGGAGTAGTGGTTACCATTTGGGCTGCCGATTGCAGGGTCAGCAGTTCAAAACGACCAGCTGCTTCTCTGGAGAAAGACTGGCCTCTCTATTCCCGTCGAGAGTGCTGGAGTCGGAGACTCAGAGGGGCAGCTCAACCCTGTCCTGAGGGACCTCTGTGAGGGAGTGTGACCCCATGGCAGTGGGTGTGGTTGTGTAGGAGGTGCAGGGCACAAGGCAGGCATGCTTAATCCCACTCCCGCCTGCGAAGCTCTGTGTGCCTGAAAGAAACCTCTTGTTGCATCTTCTTACGGGAGCCTGCAGGGGGCTGGCTTCTCCAGGGGAGACATGGGCTGAGTCCCTGGAAGCCTGGGGTGTGGGACTCGGGTTTGGGGACACACACACACACACACACACATACCCGTGGTGGGGACTAACGGAATCTGGAGATGTGGCCAACAAATCAGGGTCTCCACACCAGTGGCTTTGTCTGCTGGTTGAGTGCAAATGAGCAATTAGCCACGTTGGCCAGGGGCCACCTTGGGTGCATGGCCAACTGGCTGCTCATGTCACTTTGTTCTTGGCTGGGGGCCTGCAGAGCAAGGGGGGTGCGCTTGAGGACTGGGAACAGACATAGGAAGGGGTCTCCTTCTGAGCTGCCCCTCACTGTCGAGTCTCAGTGCTGAGGGACCTCCCAGCACACTGCCTCTCCCCTGGGCATGGCTGGAGCGGTGGGGCTCTGAGAACCTTGGTCCCACTATTGCACTCAGCACAGGAAAGTGGCCGGGAGCGTGAAGGATTGACAGACACACTGATGAGGTCTGTGCCCAGCTCGGGCTTCTCCCCTCCCCCAATGCAAGGCCTTCTCTTTCACTGTGAGGGGCCTACAGTTGAGTTCCAGCTCGTATGGAGCCGATGGATGACGGGAAGAGGGTCCCCACCATCCTCACCATGGCTGTGATGGTTGAAACCACAGTGGCGGCCCCTGGGTCTGTCCATCTCACCCAATGCCTTCCTCTTTCTCGCTGCCCCCCTGCTTTCCCAGACATGATGTGCTTCTCCAGGGGCTGCACGTCCACAGGACACGGGAGGAGTCCTGCCATGCTGGGCTCTGAGGACCATTCTGACTGGTCTTCTTCCCAGGTGGAGCTGTCTGTCCTGCTGGCTTGCAAGAGTCTTCACCCCACTTCCTAGCTTCCCTGCCATGAAGTCTCCTCGGTCTCCCACATTCTTTGTCCAAGGTGCACCCGCATGGGAGGTGATGGGGCACCCATGCCTCGAGCGGGGCGCACCTCTGCCCTCTGGGTAGCATGCTTGCTCTTCAAACCCCTCCAACGAGGTCTTGGGCAGCAGGACTGGCCCATGGGGTGGGTTGCTGGGTCTCTTGGCCAAGGGAGGGCACCAAAGCCCAGTTTGAGAAGCAAGAAAGGCTTTGCCCCAAGAACATGGCTCCAGCCGACTGCTGGAAGCCAAGTCAATTCCACCGTGGAGGGACACTAAAGGACAGGGCAGAGCTGCTGTCCAGTGTCCACGAGGCTGCAGCTCTTCTCAGGAAGCAGCAGATGGGCTTGCACCGCTGACTTTGCCATGAGCAGCCCTCTGCTTCATGAGGCTTCATGCGCTGAGCCACCGGGTCTGCCGGTTCCCACCCAGCTCTGTGCAGCACTGAAGGCCTTGTCCCTGCATTCATTTATGAGAATCAGGTTTGGTTGTTGCTGTTGCTATTCTTGTTATTTGGGGGGGGGGGCGCGGAGAGACAAGTAAAGGACCTCTAAGTCTCAAGGTCCATTTTCCAACCTCCTGCGACTCTCCTCCACAGAACACTGAGAAAGTTCCAGTTCCTCGAAGCCCTGGGTGTGAATGGCTTGGGTGGCCACCACCTGGGTGAGTGACCCCAGCTTGACCGCCCCCCTCCTGGGCTGACAGCAAGCGGCAGCCAGGTCTTCTGACCCCACCTGGGAGGACTGTTGAGTGCACCGGGCTGGGTCCTCTCAGGTCTCCATCAGGGAAGGCGGAGGGATCCCCACTCTTCTCCTGACTCGGAACTCTCGTGCTGTTGAGGCTGTCCTTGGAGTCACGGTCTAAATGCCCTGCTCCCAGGAAGAAGTTCAGGGGACAAAGAAAAAGGGCTTCTTGCTTTGCCCTCAGAGCACCTGCAAAGCCGG
The DNA here is from genome assembly GCA_004026705.1 of Nesogale talazaci. Taxonomy (NCBI): domain Eukaryota; kingdom Metazoa; phylum Chordata; class Mammalia; order Afrosoricida; family Tenrecidae; genus Nesogale; species Nesogale talazaci. The sequence continues at coordinate 6,055 of PVJH01024343.1, read as the reverse complement.
GTGAGGAGTGGGGGTCTGGGGGAAGGTGGGCAGAGGGGATGGATTCTCCACTGTTCACTCCCGGGAGTGCCCGGCCAGTGTCAGGTGTGTCTCCCAGGGACACGTGACATCCAAATGCTGAAGACAGAGCCATCCTCCATGGCCCTCTGCCAGCCCGTTGTCATGTGATGGCTGGTGGGTCACTGGGTGCTGAAATAGGCTTCAAATATGAGCAGGGGCCCCCATAGTGGAGCATCCAGATAAAGAAAGATGAGGAAGAAAGACTGGCCACCCATTCGCCACAATTGATCAGTGGAAAACCACGGGATCACAGCCCTCCAATAGTGCCATCCCATCAAAAGCTGTGACATGAGTCTGCTGGGATAAAAGACAGCATCATTGCCATCACAGACTCCAAGCACACCGGTGATGGAAAATGTGGTCAGGACCCAAAACAAACGCACTCCCGTCTGGTCAATTCTGACTGGTGGAGACCCAGGACAGAGTAGAACCGCCCCTGTGGGTTTCCCAGACTGTGAGCCGTTGCAGACGTAGAAAACCCCGTCTTTCTCCCAAGGAGCAGCTAGTGGTTTTGAACTGTTGACCTTGCAGTTAGCAGCCCCATGTGTAGCTACTGTGTCACCAGGGCTCCTGAAGAGACCCTGGACTGGGCATGACTTCCTCCTGTTGTGCATGTCCCTCCGCCCCCATCATGAGGTGGGCTCACATAAGGGTACCTAACTACAAGACCCCCATGTCAACCAGCCCATCCCTAGAGAAATGGCTGTCCACCAGACACGACGGGGTGGGCTCAGAAGTAAAGCCGTGAAAGCTATAGAGAGCAAGTAAGAGCGACTTTGCAACCAATTTATCCTAGTTGTTCTGCAGAGAGGAGCCTGCTGGGTTGTAAAATACTTAAAGGTCCTTGGTCTTAGGAAGCCTCTGGACTCCCCCACATTGAGTTAGTAGTCACCCTCACAATAACAAGCACCTTAGGAAACCAGTTTATCTGGATACAGAAAAGCTGGTAACCCAAAACACTTTGTAAGCAATGGTTACATTGTATCTTTCTGTGGTTACATTGTATCCTTCAGTGACCACAGTGTGTCTTTCTATGGTTGCCTCTTTGATGGATACATAGTATCATTCACCACACTTTCTAAGTGGTGGTTACAATGTATTATTCTGAAGCACTTCAGGGAGGGACCCTTTTACAGTTGTGGAAAACCTCTGGGATTCTCAAGGGTCTGAAACACCTCAGAACCAGTCTCTTTGGGGACACTCAGCTCCAAAGATGCCCAAGATTCACCAGCTCTTCCACATCCCCATTCATGGCTCCTGCAATCTCCAAAGTGGTTTGTTACCTATCATCTCTGCAGCCCAGAGAAGCAGAAACGTGGGTCTGTTTAGTCCTATTTTCTGCAGAGAAAATTCATCAGAGGGGTCAAGCCACTCATCCAATATTGCAGAGCTGGTGGGTGACGAAGGCAGGATGGAAGTCGGGGCCGTCTGAGGCTAACGTGTGGGGTCTTTTGCCACATTATCCACCCTTTCTTGATGCTTTTCTCCCCACTTAAAGTAGATGAGGTTGAGACTGCCCCACCCAAGGGGGTGATGAAGCACTTGACTGAGTGGGAACCGTGCAGAACCCAGAGCATGGTCACTGACCTTCCCAGAGCCTCCGGTTCCCCCCGAAAGAGATCAGCACCATGGGAAGGCACAAGGACTTCATGGGATGTGCCAGAGAGAGGGTGTGCCTTTTAAGGTGAAACTCAAAACCCAGTGCCGTCTCGAGTCCATTCTGACTCACAGTGACCTTGTCAGACAGAGTGGAAGTGCTCCTCAGAGTTCCTTAAACTGTACTCAAGCAGGCAGCCTCGTCTGTCTTCCACAGAGTGACTTGGTGGGCTGGAACTGCCCACTTCTTGATTAGCAGGCCAACACTGAACTCACCACGACTGGAGGATTAAATCAACTTTTGTCCATTATGAGCTCCAGCTTCCGCTTTCTAGGCCATAAAATGGAGAAACTGGAACAGGGCTCCCTAGTGTACAACTTTGGGCATCAGTGTATCCAGATAAACTGCTCTGTATGAAACACTACCCATGTGCTGTTGATGGGAAAAGTTATAGGGGCACTGAAAACTTTCACCAAAAAGAAGACTTCGGAAATTGATGGAACACCAATAGGAATGTTTCAACAGGGTGGTGGAGCACTGGAAGCATTCCCTCATCTGTTCCAGGAAATTTGGAAGATAGCTACTTGACCAACTGACTGGAAGAGACCAAATTTGTACCCATTCCAAAGAAAGGTGACCCAACAGAATGCTCAAACGGTAGAATAGTATCATCGAGATCGCATGCAAGCAAAATTTCATTGACTATCATCCAATGGACTAGTGTAATAATACTTTGACAGGGAGCTGGCAGAGAGGTTCAGGCTGGATTCAGAAGAGGATGTGGAACAAAGGATATTATTACTGGTGTCAGATGAGTCTTGGCTCAAAGCAGAGAATGTCACATAGATGTTGACTTGTATTTTATTGACTATGTAAAGGATTCAAGTGTGTGAGTCATTAAAAAAGACAACCTATAGATAACATTGAGAAGAACGGGTGTACAGAACATTTCATTGTGCTCATGCCTGGATCAAAAGGCAGTTAGGCGAACAGAACAAAAGCAAACTGCATAGTTTAAAACCAGGAAAGGTGTGCCAGGGTCGTACCCTCTCAGCACGCTTACTCAACCTGTCTGCTGAGCAAACCATCCGAGAAGTTGGAGCCTATGAAGAATAAGACATCAGGATGGAGGAGGGCTTATTAACATCCTGTGATATGCAGATGACACAACCTTGCTTGCTGCAAATGAGGAGGACTTGAAGCAGTTGCTGATAAAGATCAAGGATAGCAGCCTTCGGTATGGATGACGACTCCATCTAGGGAAGGCACCAACCCTCACATCTGGACCCATAGGTCACATGGTGATAAACAGAGACACGGTTGAAGTTGTGGAGGATTTGGACTTGCTTGGATCCACAACAGAGCTCGTAGAAGCAGCAGGCAAGAGCTCATAAGACGCATTGCCTGAGCTACCTCTGCCGCACAGGACCTCTTCCAAGTACGGAAAAGTATGCGGATGTTCCTTGGAGGACTAAGGTGAGCCTGACCCAAGTCATGGTATTGCCCATTGTCTCACATGCCTGTGAAAGTCAGACATTGAATAAGGAAGAAGAATGGATTAGTTTGAACTGGAGAGCTGGCAAAGAGCTTTAGAAGTACCAGAGACTACCAGGAAGACAAATCGATCAGTCTTGGAAGAAGTATGGCCAGAGTGCTCCATAGAGACAAGGATGGTGAGATTTTTGTCTTATATATGTAGGACAGGTTTATCAGGTAAAGTAGAGGGCCAATGGAAAAGTGCAGGAGCCTCTGGGCAATGACTGACCCAGTGAGGATGGCACAGGAATGGGCAGTGCTCTGGTCTATTGGACAGAGGACCACGATGAGTTCCCATGGTCTCCATGGGTCATCCACTAGATGAAACATGATGCCCTCTTCTAGTGATCGGTCCTTCCGGAAGGCAAGTCAGCATGCTAATGTCCCAGCACCGTGGTGTCGCCGGGTCATTCTGACTGTATCTCTCCTGAGCCTCATTGCTTCGTTCTTCTGGAAGTCCAAAGTGGGGTTCATACTCTTCACCAACATCAATATCAACACCACCAACATCAACATCGCCAACATCAATACTAACATCAACAACTTCACCAACACCAACCGTTCAACAACATCAGTTCTTCTTTCTTCCCTTTTCTTCACCCCACTTGCCCACCTCGTCTGAAGCCCTAGAGGGAAACAAAGACCATGTTTGGGTCAGATGCAGCTTTGTCATCAGAGTGACAGCTTGGATTTTTCCAAACTCGGGAGAGATGAGATCCTTGGCAGCAGGCTGATCTCACACAGCCCATCATCTGCTGCCGTGCTTGCTCTGATGACTCTGGTCAGGCTCACTTAGGGGTAATCCCAGGAAATGCCATCCACGACTTGGGAAACCCAGCCTGGGAATCCAGCATGAACGGCAGGCATTGTGCCCCCTAGCCACCACTGTCTGGTGATCAATACGAAAACAGTCATAAACCGGCAGTGACTGCATTCCAGTGGCCCAAGGCGTGCCTTCCTGCTTTGCTTGAACCATTAAGATGCCTTGGAAAAGAACAGCAATAGGTTCCGGCTCTTGGAATTCAAGACCGTCCTGCTGGACTCAGAGGGGGCCTCTGAGATCATGGCATGCTCATGCCAGCCCCTAACGAGGGGTGAACACTGGCCCCACTGTTGTGTGCTGCCCTGGGGTGCTGACAGAGGCCAGGGGCTTGGGGCACTGTCAAGAACCCCCTGGCTGACACGGTCTCTGCCCCACAAATAAATGAATCCTCGACATGCTATGTTTTTATATGAGTCGTGGGCATCCTTAAAACATAGCGTACCCAGTGCTGGGTTTCCCTTGCTTCACCTTGAAAGACTTCCTGTGCAGGAGCCAAAGGGAAGTGGGAGAATCTGGAGACAGCTGGGTTCCCAGGGGGTGGACTGAAGTCTCCCGGATCTGCCAGGGCCTCAAAACACAGAGGGTGCAGAAGTCTTAGTGCCCAGCTGACCCCAATGAGAAACCTAAGAATCATCCCTGACTCCTACCTCACTTTCTCCTCCCATCAAAGTCCTGTTGGCCTCCCGGAGCCTGGGCACAATAGAACTGCCTGTGGCAGCCTTTCAGAAACAGGTTACTAGGCCTGGCTTCTGGGGCACCTGGTTGGGGTGGGGGTGGGGGCTGCTCAGACCAACAACATTGCCATTTATAGCCAATAGCACTTAGACCTTGGTGCTAAAATAGGGACTGGTCTCTCTCATCCCAAATCCTAAGAATGACATTTCTTTGGGGGGAGGGGGGCTCGGAGGGGGGCATCACTGCTCTCTGGTGAGAGTAAGAGGCCCAGCCTTGCTCCTGGAGAGCTGCTGCTGCATTTGAACTGCCAAGCCAGTGGGCCGCAGTCCCGCACTCCACCACTACGCCACCGGGGCTCAAGTCCAAGAATGGTATTTCTGAACCATCCCTCTCAAGGCCCCTCCTTCCAGCCCTGCCCAGTTGGGAAGCTCCATGACTTTTGACTTCAATTATTTATACCAGCCTGCTTATTCCTTCCCTCCCACCCGGCCTCCCCAGCAACAGCCCCCTCTTTCTGAATCTAAGAGCCAGTGACATTGGTGATCCTGACATCAGGATCCTAGGGCTCACAAGTCTGACTCCAGTTGGATGACCCACCCTCTGAACCCTGCCCTGAGCTCTGAGCCTGTCCTTCGGACCCAAGACCCCATCCAGGATACCTTCTCCCGCCTCAGTTTAGGCTCCTCCACAGATCCCATTCCTCTGTCCCAGAGGTCTCCATCTGACCAGTCTGTCCTGGGCGAAAGGTCTTCATTCATTCAGAGACGTTGACTGAGCACTGCATCTCTCTTCAGGAGCCAGAAGCGCCCTCGACTCAGAAGTTTGTATGATCTGCTGGGGGTGGGGGGTGCTGCAGAGCGTTATCCTCAGTTACTAAGTAAGATATGGACAGTTCTAATCCATCCAGTGAACAGCCTGAGACTCTGCTCGTCTCGACGTCTCAGTCCAGGTAGACTAGAGAAACAAATTCATGAGCACGCATATGGATATAAGGGAGAGGTTTATATACAAGAGGAATAGGACACTGAGAAAACATCCCCACCTAGTCCAGTCCAAGCCCACCAGTCTGATATTAGCCCATATGCCTGAGACCAGTCTATAAAGTCTTCTTCAGATCCATGAGGCACATGCAATGATGTCAAATGCAGGACAATCACAAGCCAGTGAGTAAGAAAGTCTTAGGATCCAGTGGCATTGTAAGCATCTTAGCACTGGCAGGGGCCTCTCTATGTCTTCTCAAGCATCTTGGCACTGGCAGGAGTCTCTACTTGGCATTTCCGGCTTCCAAGGTCTGGTTCCATCAGGGTCATGCCATGTGGCTTCTCCTCCGGGATGTCTCACAGGGCGTCAGCCTTGTGTCTTGT
>PVJH01024342.1:0-33157 GCA_004026705.1 Nesogale talazaci | reverse complement strand
GTTTTTTCCCCTTCTCTTCCTTTTTTCATTAAGAATTGGGTGACTTTCTCTTAAAATAAAAATCTGTCTAATGTAGCCTGTTGTTGACATTTTCTTAACTGTTTTCTAAAAGGATTTACTAAAATATCATCAATAATATTGTTAACATGGTTCATTAGTTCTTTATCATGATGATTCTTTTCATAATACTCTTTCTTAGCACCAATATTTTTAAAATCTAAAATCAATACCAAAAAAATCACAAAAAACTAAGAAAATTGTAGCAAAATGCTTGGGCAATTTAAGCAACTTGTACCAACACTGCCAACGAATGCCAAGTGACTGAAACACGAACTGCTCTTTTTTAACCAAAATCATGTGTGTCGGTTGGATTCCGATGTTTTGTTCAAGCTCTGATGCAACATTTTCTTGATATTTCTCATCAAAATCCAATTAGGTCGAGTGCTGATGCAGTCAAGTACCTGGGTTCTACTGTAAAATAAGAAAGCATCCTAGCCCAGTCAGTCCCAATCAAGTCCACAAGTCTGATACTCGTCATATATCCCTCTTCAGCCTCATACAATGACACACAATGCAGAAATATTCTAGGCCAGTGGGTGCAAAGTCCCTGGACTCAATAGCACAGTTCATCAGTCCTCAAGCACATCTCAGTGTGGCTCTCCAATAGAAGGGTGAAGGCATAGGGAGGTGGGAGCTTCCCAGCACCCTCCTTGTGAGAAGGCCAGGCATGCCCGCAGAGCGGCATCATCAGACTGCAACCTGATTGACAGGCTAAAAGGAACCCGTTCACTCTTATACCTTCATGTTGACATGAAATTATGTAACTACTACAAGTACTATTCAAATTGTTCTATATTTATCCTACATTAAACAAAAAATCTAACGTGCATAATTCCACAATCCACACTTGTGTTAGTCGGGGTATACTAGAAAAGCAAATTCAGAGACACTCATATAAGAGCATTTCACGTAAAAGAACGGTTTTATAATGAGAAAGTATCCCAGCCCAGTCCAGATAAAGTCCATAAATCTGACATTATTAGATGTCTGCTACTAATCTATAAAGTCCTCTTCCCACTCATGAAACACATGCAATGCCACTGAATACAGGAAGACCACAGGCCAGCGGGTGGAAGGTCTTGTGGATGCCATGGCCGTGGAAGCATCTTTATGCTGGCAAGGGTCTCCGTGTGGAAACTCTGGCTCCAGAACTCTAGCACATCTTCAGTGTCTTGTCAAAGGGAGTGTCTTGCGAGGAGTGAGTAGATATCCCAACTCCAGTGGGCTATTTATCTTCTACGACCTCCTAATGAGGTCAGCTGCCACCTGATTGGCAAACTAAATTCCACCCCTTCACTCTTAATACTCAAATTGACAACAGATCCTGTAACTACCTTCCTGTGCAACGGTTAACACTTGACTGCTAAGTAAAAGGTCAATGGTTCAAATCTATCAGGCTTTCTGCAGGAAAAGATGTTGTGGTTAAAGGTCGCAGCCTTGGAAACCCTGGAGGGCACTTCGAATCTGTACTGTAGGGTTATTATTCATCGGTATGGATTCGGCAGCCAAGAACACAACTCAAATTGATGGAATTTCTATGTTCAGATGAGATTATTTAATTTATAAACAGATTTGGATTTAAGACACCACGTTAATATCCCATTACACTTTATTTTGCTCAACGTTAAAACCATACTGGGTAAATATTTTCACTAATCTCCAAACTCTCACGTTCGCTGCTATCTCGTTGCTTTCTGTTCACAGTGACATTATCAGACAGGGTAGGACTTCCCTTGTGAGTTCCTGCAAGTCTTCTTTCTCCCATGAAGCAGCCTGTGCTCTTAACTGCTGACCGACACGGAGCCCTAACTCCCCAGAGCTCCCAAACTCCAGAGTCAATTTACTTCTTTTGAATGATGCTCTCTCTTTGTCTCTGTCTCTCATGGAAACCTCCCAAATTTCACTTTTAATAATATGAAGTAAAGATAATTCATATTACCTTTACAATTACCTTTTCTTCATATTACTAAAAGTAGGAGTCTTTATTTTGAACAATAAGGCAATCAAAACCTTTTTCTTTTAATCTATAAAACACATCTAACTTGGATACCATTCTACCTCAGATCAATGGATTTTGGCAGGAAACTCACTTCTATAAGCTAAGAACTGTCTGGAGTATCCTTGCATTAAAAACATTTAGTACGGTACAGAACCCCAGACCTCAATGGTAATCTATTATTGAAGGAGCGTCAAGACACAACGCAGTCAAGTTCTGAATAAATTTTTCCCATAAGAAATAACTGAAATTGGATTATTCTCGATCACCAAGTTTTTACCCTAAGCTTGCCTTTTTATAAAACTATTACACTGAAATTTCAAAGTAAGTAAGTTCAGAATTAAATACAACATTTAACTTTTTTTGTTTTTTTAAACTACTGAAGTATGTCCCATACCTTGAGGTTGATGAGGATCTGGATCTGTGGACACGGATGTGGAGAGAGGGTCACTGTTTGGAAAGGGAATCCGCACCGCTTCCATCAAATCAACTGGTAGCGTTTCTGAGGAGTTTTTTTTTTTCCCTTCTTTGCTTTTTTTCACTAGGATCTGGCTGGCTTTCTCTTTAAAAAAATGTATTTAATGTGGTCTGCTGTTGGGAGTTTCCTTAACTGTTTTCTAAAGGGTTTATTAAATTATCAACAATATTGATAACAGTTTTCTTATCATGATGATTCTTTTCAAAAAACTACATAGGTCACATTTTTTTAATCTAAAAAGAGTACAAAAAGCAACAAAAACTAACAAAAACTAAGAAAAGTAGAGCAAAACACTTGGAACACAGCCGCAAAAGGTTTAAACAACGCGTACTAAGAACGCCAACTAACACCGAGTAACTGAAACACGAAGAGCTTTTGTTGACAAAAATCACGTGCGTTGGTTCAGGTGCGGACGTTTTGTTTGAGCTCCGAAGCAAACGGTTTTTGACATTTTGCGTGGAAATCTGATTAAGTCAAGTACTGATGGGGTAAAGTACCAAGATTCTACTATAATTACATTTAGTGGATTCACATTTGGCAACATAGGTTATTTTTACAATACAATTTTATTCAGGAGTAGATTTACCATTTCCAAAATGTAAAACCACGTGAAACAATTTAAAGCAGGTGTGAATCTGGCATGCTTGAAAGTTTGACAAATTCAGAAGAAGAAAAATAATAAAATACTTCCACTGGAGAATTTCACGTGGCTATGCTGCACTCTCTCCCAACCACTCTTAAAATCATTGTGCTCAAAAAGGATGCATTTATGAGTGCATACAGAAAATAACTTACGTTGTAGTTTTTAAAATGCCATCGTCTGCAAAAAGTTCATATAATTTGCTACACATATTTCTATGTAAGCCAATATAAAGTATATTCTAATATTAATTTTAAATGCTACTTCTTACAGTGTAAGATAAATCAAATCCAGCTCTTGTTTTATAAATAAATCTAACAGGATTGAGGGGGCATGATCTGCAATGAGAAAACATGTAGTTAAGAGACACAAGGGGATGGCCAAAGTTGGAGCACAGAGATCCCTAAAACAAGCAATTTGTGGCCAGGAACTTTGAGTTAGGTATAAATACACTCCCCGCTGTAGCCTGAAACATGTGACAGTTTATACAAAGATACTGTTGATAATTATTTTAGAGTATACAAAAAAGCAATAATACATCAGTCAAGCAGTTCAATACAGGAAGGGAGGACAAGGTTGGGAATATCAAATAATTGATAAATTTGCATAAAAGCTAGAATTTACAATACCATCTGCCAATGCCTCAGTGCTTCAAATTCAGTCATGGGGTAAATTCTGACATAGTGAAGAACCCACGGATTGACAATGAGGTTTCAGTGGAAAAAAAATAAGTCTAGATCTGACAGTGATTGATTTCAGGAAATAGAGATATATTTAATCATAATGATATATCATTTGGGTGGGAATTCTCACTTAATAGGTGGAGATTTAAACAGCTTTAACCAGATATCTCAAGAATTTATGAAAAACATGACTATGCGAGAAGTTTTTTGTTGATTGCAACTTATCAAGGATGAAGTTCTAGCCTGACAGGCAAGTAAGAGACCAGTTTAATTGAGAAGAACTGAGTTTAATTCAAACATAAACCTTTGGTCAGAAAAAGGTTTTATTTCTAAAAAAGGGTTTTTTTTAAAAAAAATTTACCCTTTACAGATGACAAATGCCAATTCAATTAATTTTACAACTGCATGTATACACATGCCTTAATGTCCATTCAGAAGATATGGGACCACATGTACATCTTGGACTTTTTCAAGCACATAGGTAGGTAGAGGCTGTAGAGTCTGACAGACCAGGTGCCTGATGCTGGTTAAGTGGGTGGAACAGAGGGCGGGTTGGGCCAGACTCCACTGCCTCTTCAATTCCTCTCCCTCTACTCCTATTGCTCCTTTCTCACCTCCTGCTGCCCTCAGCATCTATTTTTCCTGCCTTTGAAGAAGTGGCAGCTGCAGTAGCAGAAATGATAAGGACTAGGCAGACTCTAATTCTTCTTACCTTTCCAGTGTTGTTTACTTAAAGGACTTCATTGAAATGTTAGTTATCCCTCACTTAAAAAAAAATCAAAGGAGTACAAGAAGTCATAAAAGAGGCATAACATGGGAGCCTGTCACAAGCGAGCCAATTCAGGGGTGAGAGAGAGAGAGAGAGAGAGAGAGAGAGAGAGAGAGAGAGAGAGAAAGTAAGAATGTTTATGGAGTGCTGGTGCCCAAAGAAGACAGAATAGATCTTGTCCATCACAATCTGCTCCTTGGAGCTACAGGGTAAGGGGTGTTTTTCTAGTCAGGGTATGGGGAAAGGAGTCTTCCCGAGCAATCTCGCCATGCACTAGGGACCAATCGGCTGTCTGGTTCTCAAATGGTTCTCTTCGCCCAGAGGGGCTCATCTACTTTCTTACTGCACTACTGTTAACTGAACTCTTCCCTCAAGATGGAGATGAGTACACGTTAACTTCTAAAGGATAACAACAATGGTGTGCTGGTTCATGATGAATTCCTGCAGAATGGCTAGAACAGAACAGAGGAGGAGCAAACAACAGCATGCCTTGGCTACACACTGAAGAATATGGTGGCATTAAACTTAGAAGGGATTTGACAACGTTTCAAAGTAACAATTAATCATAAACAACCTGAGAAATTGAAAATGCTGATCAAGAAAAGAGATCAGAGGTCTGTGCTTTTGAACAGGCAACACAGACCAGTGAGAGGTCCAAGTTATTCCAGCGCTATTTCTTTAAAACATCCATGTGTGGCAGTGATATGGTTTTCCAGAAATCTGAGTAAAACATAAAAAAAGTTTTAAAAACATATTATCCTGGATTCTTGTGTATGTTACAAGACAGCCAGATATACAATCACTTAAATTATGAAATAAATTTAGACCCAACTATTGAAAATTTAGAGGTATTTAAATTTGAAGCAGGAATTCCAGGATGATAAAAATGCTAAAAGTCTAGGCTGAAAAGGAAACTAGATCATTTGTAAATACAACTTCCAATATGTAAATGCCACAATCATTTAGGGAAGTATCTATTTATTCTTAACTATCCATGATTATCTGTAAGAATAACAAAATAAATTTGACTGTAATAAATTTTCAAATGAGGAAATTACATTGTGGTTAAAGAATCAACAAATCTGACATTGCATATAAATCATGTTATTTTTAAGGTACACAATATTCTGTGTTTCTGTGAGCATGAAATTATAAATATTTCATCAGCAAGCATAGTAATAAGATGATGTGGTACTATTTTCAGAAAGAATTAGGAGAAATAGGCTATTTTGTTCTAAGAAGGAAAAGAGATACTAAATTCAAATATAATTTATGGAAACACATTTATTAAATTTTAAGTAGGTGAACACTGCACTGTCCAGATGAGGAAGACCTTTAGTCAGTGATAATAATGTTGGTCAAGAAGTCACAGGAATAGGATATAGAGAGCAAAGGGAATCATGACAAATTATGATTGGTAATAGATAAGTTCATCACAGTGGTAGGTGGGATTACAGACGTGGGAAATAGCTATGATTACAACTATTGCAGCTAGAAAGATATCCATGATTGGTTCGGGACCTTTTGACTGTGGCAGTCAAGGTAGAAGTCTTGACCATTGGATACAAATTTGATCAAGGGCTTATCAAAACACGTCACTACAGGCTAGGTTGCCTCTCTCAGGTCTGGCTAGGGAAGTGGTAAATAGTAGCCATCCAACTTCAAACACCCATTGGTTGAGGACAAAATGATTAATGTTCAGAAATAATTCAATGGAAGTTGAAGCCACATCCCCACACCTTAAAAAACAGATTCTTTGCCATTGAGTTGTTTTATAGGAAAGAGCAATATTGTTTCTGTGGGTTTCTGAGAATCTACATCTTAAGGAGTCAGAAATCCTCACCTTTCTTTCAAGGAACAGCTAATTAATTTGAACTGCAGCATCATCAGCCCAACATGTAACACCCTACACCACCAAGAATCCCAATAAATTTACATTGCTTCTGTGCCATTATAGTGTCTTTAAGTTGGTTCTGACTCATTGCCACCCTATGTAGAACATAAAATACTGCCCAGAACTGTCCTGTTTGCACCCTTAAAGAAGTCCTGGTGTCAACCAATTTTGTTGAAGGCCTTCTTCTTTTAGTTACCCTGTAGTTTACTAAGAATTACACCCTGAAAACATATCCAAAGGTTGCTAGTGAACATCTTGTCGTCTTCACTTTTAAGAAAGTGTCAGGCTATAACTTCATTCAAGATACATGTGGTTATTCTTTTGGGAAGTCTACCTTCAATATTTTCCGGTAGAAATTGAATTCAAATGCACTGATTCTTCTAACTTTTTCATTTTACAATGTTCAACTGCTAAATGAATATCAGGCAATTGAGAATACTGGGCTTAGTCCTCAAAATGAGCCCCTTGTTCTTTCACACTTTTGGGAGATCTTGTGCAGCTGATTGACTCAATGCAATGCATCATTTTATATATTGACTGCTGCTTCCATGAGCATTGATAGTGAATCCGAACAAGATTAAATCCTTGCCAATTTCAACCTTTTCTACATTTATCAAGATGTTACCAATTGAGTGTCTGTTTGCTGTTTTAACGTGAATAGTAATCCACATAGAAGCCTGCAGTTCTTGCAGAATGTGAATAGATTGGAGAAATCCAGTGCAAAAGTCTTCCTCTGATAATACATCTTCTCTGATTTTTGACTCAGCATATTGTTCGAAGAAGCATAAGATTCAATACATATTCAAGAAGAATGCCATGTCAATACATGCATCCTCAAAAATGACAGTGAGAGAGAGACTTCTAATGAAATCTGATACACTTGTTACATTTAATCACACTATAGATTTTTATTATTGTTACTGGCAACTGCAACTTGGACTAATCTCCCTCTTCCCATTCTAACTTCCCTTCCTTTTCTTCCTGTGCTTGTCCCCGAGGCATTTATCTTAATGAATTGATGTAGTGTTGTACTGTTAACCTAAATGTAAGATAAAGAATCAAGCTAAGAGGAAAACCAGAATGTTGTGATGCTAAAGGAAGAATATATTCTTAGACAGAAGTTTCTTTTGAGAAAAATAATATTATTCAAAGGGTTATGGGGACAGTCATATTCTGGGATGTAAATCTTTAGACTCAGTGCAATATAGATTGTATTCCTGGATGGGAAAGCCATTAAATTCTAAGAACATAATCTAACATAATGAGATAAATGGATTGATACCCAGAAAAAGGTAAATTGTATTCCTGGATAGAGCAACCATTAAACTATAAGAAAAGAATGTAACCAGGCAAATGTACTGGCACTCAGAAATGTATAAAAGCCCAAACACAGGGGAGAAGATAAACAGTCTTTAATAGTGGCTCACTGTCCAGATCTGTCATAAAAATATGTATGCTGATCCTCACCCCATCTTTGTGATTGGCTGCAGTAGCTGATGATCAGACTTTTAGTTGAGTTTTAACATTTCAAGGTATATTTCGTCTGTGATTGGATGGTATCTACACAAATATAAGGACATCAAATAAACACAAGAATTATTCAAATTTATGGAACAGATACTAAAACTAGTGATGAAAACAATTGAGAAATTCTACTAATTTTTTCAGCCTGAAATTTATCAAAAATGCTATCAAGAGATATTGAGACATGGCAATTAAGCATGCAAGAGTTGGAAACAGAAAGGAAGGGACAGTGTTTGGACAATATGATCTTCTTAATAGAAACAAAACCTATAAATAGCATGATAGAATTTTGTAAGACCAAGGACTTCTTCACTGTATGTAACTTTTCAATAACACAAATGGAAACTATCCATGTGGACTTCTCCAGAAGGGATACACTGAAGTCAGATGACTACATCTCTGGGTAGCAAGACTGCAGAAGCTACATATCAGCACTCAAAATGAGGCCAGGTGTTAAATGTAAAATAGACTATCAATTGCTCAAATGTAAATTCAAGTTCAAGTTGGAGAAAATTAAAAATAGAGTCATGAGATCCAAAAGCACAATTTTGAGTCTATACCAGCTACATTTTTATAATATCTCAAGAATAGATTTGACCCAATGAGCACTCATGACAAAAGATCTGAGGAGCTGTTGGATGACATCAGGAACATTATATAAAGGCTAGCAAGGGCTAGGGTTAGGTTTAGGGTAAGAAAAAAAGCAGAAAAAAAAACAAATATACAGGCAATCAATAGTTATTTAAAAAATGGGAAGGAAGGATCAGAACAAAGTCGAAATCAGCAGATTCTGAAGTTTGCTCATAGAGTAGCTAAAACAAATAGAAAAAATAAAGTAATATTTTTGAGTAGAAAATTTCAAGGGTAGTTGACTAAGTAATCAGTTACATTATGCAAACACCGATAGGTAAAAAATCAAACAGGATGATCACACTCAGCACATCTTACACTGAAAGAACTCAAGAAAAAATTAAACTCTAAGTTTCAATATTGGAAGATTCTAAAGAGAAAACACAGAACGATGGAAGAAACATCCAAAGAAAATGGGAGGACTTCATCAAGTAACTGTGCCCAAAGGAACCAGTCGACATTCATCCATTTCAAGAAGTAGCATACCATGTACCTAAGGAAGAAGTCCAAGCTGCACATATGGTACTAGAGGAAAACACGATTTCAGGAGCTGAGAGATCATCAATTGAAATGTTTCACCAGACTGATGAAACATTGAAAACACTGACCTATGCCAAGAAATTTGGAGGATAGCTAGCCACATCTCCAATTGACAGGAAGGGATCCATATTTGTACCCACTCCCCAAAAATGTGACAACAGAATTCATAAATTAATGAACCTTATCATTCATATCACATGCAGGTAAAAGTCTACTAAAGCAAATTTATATTGACAGAGAACTGCCAGGAATTCTAGCCAAATTCAGACAAGGACATGGGGCAGAGGATGTCATTTCTGAAATCAGATGTCTGGAAGCAGATGATACTAGAAAGAATGGTTACTTGTGTTTTTTTGACTATGTCAAGACTTTCAACACTGTGGATCACAGCCCACTTTGGATAGCATTGAGAAGAATGGAAATTCCAGACTACATAATTGTGCTAATGTGGAGTGTGTTCTGGGATTAAGAGGAAATTATTGGACGAGAACAAGAGGTTACTGCATGGTTTGAAATCAGGAAAAGTGTGGCTCCCCAGGCCTGGAAGCCTGACCACTGCTCTTCCTCAGAATCTCAAGAGTTCCATATTTCTCCTCTAGTCTATCTCATGGCCTCCTTGCCTTGGTCTCTGGGGTCAGCCTGGCTTTGTTCTACCCATGGTTTCTGTGCCATAGCTTCGGATGTCTCTGATCTTGGCTTCTGCCACTTCAGAGGGAGATCTCATGTGCCGCACTGGTGTCTCTTTCCCCAATGGTTCCGGGGTTTCCTGCTCTTTTAGACAAGAAAGCTCATCCTCATAGTCATGCAGAAGGAAACGAGTTAACCAATCCCTTCTAGTAGTGTGACTTGTACCGCTTTGGCATGGTCTCACTCAATTATTTGATGGGAATTGCAGAGACGTGAATTGAGGAATCATATTAAGGAATTTCTTTCTACCATGGTTTATGTGTAGGCCTACTTTTTCAGTATCACAATAGAACTTTTATCAATTCAGTGATTCTTTGAACACATCCTTTTAATTTTTAAGTAGAATCACCAAGAATGGGAATGGCAATGCCATCTTTGTCATGTATATGTTACATGTTTCTTTTGGCCTGAGAAGTTTTTGTCTTGGGAGCTCTCCTGTGCATCATAGGATAGCTAAGGATCACCTTGGCCACTGTTGGGGACATTCTTTTTCCTTCCCTGTGGTAACAGAAAGGAGTCCCAGTGGGTTTTGAGTTGAGCTATTACTGCAAGTTCCCCATGTGAAACCTCCAACTGCCTTAAGAAATGTGTGAGACTTTCTGGTCCTAGTAAGATATATGGTCCAGGAATCCTCAAAGGGCAGTTCTCCCCAGTCATTTACCATGAGTCAGAATTGACTGCATGACAACAAGTTTGGGGGAGTTTGAGTGGCAACAACATTAAAAATGTCTGCAAAATGTTCTGGGGAGAGGAGGGTAAAGCTGGTCCCTCCCTGCTTTAGAGACAGACAGGAAACAAAAATCTTCATATCTCAAGCTCCAAAGCATTTACATTGTGGCAGGGTGTCTTACATTCACTTCAGGCGTTAGTACCTGGAATGAAAAGACAGCACATCCTTGAGGAGTGTTCTGTCTTCTAGTCTGCTCCATTGACTGAAAGGAGTAAGCTGCAGTAATAAAGTAGGTACTGCGCAGGATTAAGCCAGAATGATCACTGTTGTTAGGCACTTGACTTGGTTTTGACTCAGAGCACGTGTTGCACAGGGGAAGGAAACACTGCAGGATCCCGTGCCCTCCTGACACTCAGGGTTACCTGTGAGCCCCTTGTCGCAGTCCCTGTGCAATCCATCTCCTGGGTGGTCTTCCACTTCTTGGGTGACTTTCTATTTTATGAAATATGATGTCCTTTTCTAGGTGGAACTGAACTCATAAGCTGGCTAGCAGCCACTCCCTGCAATCACAGAGATGGGGGTTAGAATCAGCCTATGTATTATTGACAGATCTGGAAGACAGATCTTTTTCAAAGAGTGCCTTGCTTTTCTCCTATAGGTGGGCCTTCTGGATGTCTGTACGTTTGTACTTTAACTTTCCCTTCTCAGAGTTTCATGGCTTCCCATCTGAGAATATATTCTACATTTCATGGAGACGTGGGGACTACATCCTGGGCTATGACCACCCCGTGCCCCTTCAGACCATGTTAATGTTCCTAAAGGAAATATTTGCCATAGCTCATCACCTTCTGGTTGTGTTCATGGCTCATTGCTTTATTTTAAGTTTGATTTAACAGTATAATAATATGGTATTAAATCACTCAGCCCCTCTCTTCCAGGAGCAGTTCACACGGGAAAAGTTAGTCAGAGCAGTGATAATAATGATTCCAAGGTTTTAAACATAGTACTGTTACCAGGAGACGGATCAGAGTGTTGAGTCTCTCCACTCCCTAGTTCTTACTCTCTCTTCAAGAATGATTTCAGGTGGGCACAACTGTCAGACCAGAGTCTGAAAAATGGTTTGAACAGAAAGATTGAATGTATTCAAGGGATACTTTGGGGGGAAATAATCAAGGACTCTAAGTTCATATAGGCCTTGTAGAATGCCGAGCTGGGCTTTTGATTCTGCTAATGCTGGGCCTCTCACAATTGCTGGCTTTCCAGCACGTCTTCTGGTATGAGCTGTTTCTCTGTAGTATACCTTCTCTTTCCAGGGAGGTGCGTTCTTGCAAGACTGCATTCCAAGCTTTATGCTGTGCTGCTGTCTCCAGACTTAAAATCTGAGATTTTAGCTGTTGGGGGGGGGGGGAGGTGGATTGCCACCATCCTGTCTTTCTCCACATGGCCTTTCCACTATATCTGGTCTCTTCTATCGATAAGAAAATATGTCTTATGTGGACTTCCTTTGTTGTGGAGAGGGGAAACCTAAATGTGTACCTCTCTTTTCTATTTGGATTCTTATCAGTCTCACCCCTTTTCCTATGCCCCTTTCTGTCTATATAACATCATCCATCTCTCCAAGTAATATCATACACATTCTTCTGTAAGTAGAGAGGCAAAGATCATTCATTTGTAACTACTTTCTGCTGAACAGAGACTTGGAGTGGAGCTGGTTTGGAAGATACCAGCTTTATTCCCTATCTGGCTTATAGGCTGAGAGGAAAACATCAGGTAGTAGTAGTCCAATATAAGGAAGATTGAGAGGAAGATCGGAGTATATTTGCTGCATAATAATCTAGTTTCACAGCTTCCAGGATAGGAGAGACAAAATTAATAAGAGTATAAAAAGCACAGGCTCCAAATAGAAACTAGGAGAATAACAGAAAACAAGGCACTCAGAAAAAATAATGACCAGAGTTCCATTCATGTGCCGCTTGAGCTTATAGTTCTCTGATGTATTCCAGAAACTGGCAAGCATGTTTTTGAATACAGTCCATGTGTTTTACCGAGAAACAGAATTCTTCTTTGAGCATGGAATGTGTTCTACGTTGAGTTACTGCCCATCAATCTGGGCCCCATAAATCAGGGAGAACAGCTTCCAATAGGGAATTGATCTGAACCTATGTACAATTGAATGGTTTGATGATTGATCTTGATGTTGAGTTGTGCTAGTTTGAGAGAAAGGTTAATTTAGATATTTTCTCCGGTGGTTACTGCAGCAGTCCCTGTTATCCCTGATCCCTTAAAAAAAGGTGGGGGGGGAGAAGATCAACAGCCCTGTCCTTTTGGACACTCTATGTATCGTGCTTAAAGAAATAAGCTTGGGAAAAAAAAAAAAAAAAAAAGAAATAAGCTTGGGAGTATGGCATTGACGACAGACACAGCAGGTGTGATGTATTCCAGAGTGCAAAGCCCTGTCCCTTTGGTTGGCAAATACTGACATACAGCGCTTCCACAGGCAAACTAGAGTACCTTTGGGGAAGGGGCCATCCTGCCATGTAAAAAGGAGTGGCTCTTATTTGTCTTGCCCCAGTCAGATGTCTGTTTCCAAAGGTAAGCCTTAGCAAAGGATGCTGCAATGAGAGGGCTAAAGCAGGGCGTCATACAGTGCACAGGGTTGTCAGGTGGTCGTGTCAATGAGAGCTTTTCCGGCTGAGCTTCTAGAAGCACGGCAGCAAGGATAACCTCGTAAGCCTCCTTGGTTAGAATCTCTCATCAGGGGTGTTTGCCTCCTAGAGGTGTCCTTTAGCAAATTTGATCTCTAAGATGTGGACACATTGAGGGAACAGGAAAAATGGTTAATACCTAAAGGAAGATAGAGGAGGGAGGAATGTTAGCTGCTGGCAAAGTATATAGTATATAGTATATAGTTGTGTTAGTCTGGGTAGACTAGAGGAGCAAATTTCATAGACACGCATATGTATATAAGGAATGGGTTTATATACAAGAGGAACAGGACAGTAAGAAAACATCCCAGCCCAGTCCAGCTCAAAGTCACAAGTCCGATATTAACCCATATGCCTGAAATCAGTCCATAAGGTCTCCTTCCAACTCATGAAGTCACAGGTCAGTGGATGCAGAGTATCGGCACCGACAGGGGTCTCCACATGGCTCCTCGCTTCCAGGGCTCAGGGTCCATCAGTAGCATCCCGTGGTGACAGAAGTAACTCAGCGCTGGCAGAGGCCTCCATGTGGCTGCCCCAGCCTCAGAGGTCCGGCTCCATCAGGGCAAAGCCATGTGGTCTCTCCGTCGGCTCCTCCAGCCTTCCAGACGCCACCATCCTGTGTTGTCTGTGATTAATCATCTCTGAGACTAACTCCCAACAACTGGGGAAGATAGCTTTTCATCTTCACGAGGTAAATATCACCAGATTTCCCAGAAGTCTCAGGAGAACCATGCCCACATAGAGGCCTCATTGGCTACTCAATGGCTATCTCCAGATTAACAGGCTAGACTCTACCCCTACCTTTCATAAAATTAACATAAGCACATGATTGCTACAATAGTCCACTGTATTCTTTCAGGATAAATAACTAAGGCTTCCCACTGGATAGTCAGTAGTGAGGCAGAGGAATGGAGACAACAGGGGTCCAAGGTTTTAAGTACAATGGCATTATAAACTAGTCCTATGATCTGACAAGTGTGCCTATCTGGATGGACTAGAGAAACAAATCTAGGGAGACACTCATATGTGTATAAGAAAGAACTTTATATAAAAGAGCAATTAAATATTGAGAAATCATACCAGTCCAGTCCAGATAAACTCCATAAATTCGATATTAGCCCATATGCCTGTTACCAGTCTATACAGTCATATTCAAATTCACAAAGCACATGCAATGATGCCAAATGTAGGGAGATCACAGTCCAGTGGGTGGGAAGTCCCATGGATCCAAGTGGCATTTTAAGCATCTCAGAGCTGGCAGGAGTCTCTGAGGTTTTGGCTCCAACAACCTCTCTCCTTGTGTCTTCTCCATAGGTATGTGATCCAAAAGAGAAATAGAGAGAAAGAGAGAGAGAGAGAGAGAGAGAGAGAAGTCTGGACAGGCCATCCATAAAATCAGCAACGATATGCACCAGTTCACAGACTTAAATTGCTTCTCTTCTTCTAGTTGGGTTCTGGTCAACTCAATATGAGCTTTTCCACTTAGCCTCACCGCGGTGGCCGTTGGTCGCCTTCCTTTAGACCAAGGTCCCAACAAATTCTCAATATGCCTAGCTCTCTCATGCTAGGTCATGAACTTCAGACCAGTCAACCCGCTCTCATCTTCTCTATTTCCTGTGAACCAAATCCCACGGATGTCAGTGGTCAAATTCAACCCGCCTATTTATTGCTGCAGTTCTCCTGCTTTCACCGACAAGCAGCAAATCTGGGTGGTCACCTAACAAGCATTTCAGCCTGCTACAAGTTTCCTTTAACATTCAGACCCAGAGAGGAGTTAGCTTCATGGTTCCAGATTCCTTGCTTCTGAAGATAATCACTAGTCAGGATTTTCCAAGGAAATAGACTCTATCCTTTATCAGTCAGTCTGACCTTCTCTCAGACTACAAGTATCCTGAATACTGGGTGGGGCTACTTTCTTCAGAGAAGTCTTTCTAGGTGTGGCCTAACCCCATTTAAGCACAGTGGGGTTAATTGCTTCAGAGATGTCTTTGACGCTAAGTCCTAAACCCTCTAGAGATCAATGCTTGGATTGAGGTAACTGGATTTGCAAACTCTTTTCATACTTCCCAATAAACATTTCTATGCATCCTTATATTTACAATAACAGGCATAAGAAATCAGTATAAACAGCATAGTCAGAAATCAAACTTAATTCTTAAAACAGTCAAGGTTACTACTTATTAAGCTTTTCTATATCCTTATCTAAACTACTCTTTACACAAAAACATTGAATTAGGTCTCTGAAGGCATCAAAATAGATCCCTGCTTTCGGCCAGGCATTTTGACCTTCTTAACCAATGTCCTTGAGCAGAATCCCCACTTTATAAAGGAACAGCCAAAGACAGCATCCAAACAAAATAATCAAAACTTTAACTTCCCACATTGTTTTCAGAAAATAACTCAGAAAACTGCAAGGTCATATCTGACTTCTGGCTAGCCAAAGAAGTAACAATACCATGAGGCAAAAGTCAAAAACACATCTACTTTCCATCTTTATGATTTGTTACTCTAATACCCCACTCCTAAGGTACCATAATGTGTTAGTCCGGGTAGACTAGAGGAACATACTCAAGGACATGCATATAGATATAAGAAAAAGGTTTATCTATAAGAGAAACAGGACTTTGAGAAAATATCCCAGCTCAGTCCAGTTCAAAGTCATAAGTCCAATATTAACCCATATGCCCGAAATCAGTCTACAAAGTCCCCCTCCAATTCACGAAGTCACAGGTCAGTGGGTGCAGAATCTCAGCACTGGCAGGGGTCCCCACATGGCTCCTCACTTCAAGGGCTCAAGGTTCATCAACAGCATCCTGTGGTGACAGAAGCAACTCAGCACTGGCAGAGGTCTCCATGTGGCCACCAGCTTCAGAGGGCTGGCTCCATCAGGGCAAAGCTGTGTGGTCTTTCCGCCGGCTCCTCCAGCTTCTCAGATGCTGCCATCTTGTCTTCTCCATGATTCATTGTCTCTCAGACTAACTCCCAACAACTCGGGAAGATAGCTTCTCATCTTCACGAGGGAAATATTGCAAGATTTCCCAGAAGTCTCAGGAGAAAGCCATGTCCACATAGAGGCCTCATTAGCTACTCAATGGCTATCTCCAGATTAATAGGCTAGACACCACCCCTACATTTCAATCATAAAATTAACATAAGCACATGACTGCCACAATATCCTTTGCTATTCCCTTGTTCCTGCTGTTACTTGGACAAATGGGTACATAAATGTCGTGAAGTAAGTTCATGGTACCTGGCTATTAAAAGATATAGTGCTTAGGGTCTGAAGAGTTAGAAGTTAAAGAAGAGGCCATGTATCAGGGAAGCACCAAAGACCACATGGGAGGACACCAGCCTTTTATTGATATGTTGACAGGAATAGCTATCCTAAGTTCAAAAACAAGCAATCACATTGCAAATGTGAAGGAGTGTAGACAAAGTGAAGACCCAAAATTTACCTATAAGATAATTGGACAGTCCCTCACAGAGGGGTCACACAGAGGGATGACACATCCAGGATGCAGGATAGCATTAATGAAACACCTAACTATCCTCTATTTCTTTAATATTTCCTCCCCTTATTATCTGGTCTCAGGTTTGCCTCAATAATCTTGTTACACCTGTGTATGTTCAGTTGTTTACTATATTTACTCCAATATAAGCTAAGTTTTTCAGCATATTTTTAATGCTGAACATTAGGGTAAAATTTTTAGGGTAAAATTTTTAGGGTAAAATTAGGTGCCTCTACTGATATTGGGGTCTGCTTATACTCAAGTATATCGGGTAATTAAGATCCTTCTATGCATGAAATCCAAGAAAGATAAATGCTTCAGGATATAGTAATGGGAGTAATGATTCCCTGGAGGTAACTGAAGGGGGGAAGAGAAGGCTGAGATGAGAGCAATGACTACTGTGCAACCCTATATTAGTCCAGATAGATTAGAGAAACAAATTCATAGACACTCATATGTGTATAAGGGTTTATATAAAAGAACAATTGTATATTGAGATAACATCCCAGTTCAGTACAAATTAAGTCCATGAGTCTGATATTAACACATATGCTAATAATAGTCCATAAATTCTTCTACTTACTCAGCAATGCAACTCTGAATGCAGGAAGATCACAGACCAGTGGGTGGGAAGGTCTTGTGGATCCAGTGGCAATGTAAGCATCTCAGCACTGGCAGGAGTCTCCACATAGCTACTACAGCTCCAGGACTTTAGTATAGCTCTATATGCCTTGTCAGCAAGCTTACCTCACAGGGAGTGTGTGTATATTTTGCCTCTTGTGAGCTATTCATCTCCTTAGCACTTTCAAATTATATAATGAAGCTGTGACCTGATTGACAGGCTTAAAGCCACCCTTTCACTCTTCAACAGATTATGTAACTACCACAAACACCACTCAAGGGGAATGAATAACAAAAATGTAGGTAAGTGGATACTTTGGATGGTGTAAGTTATGGTAATTATAATATATAATAATAAAGGTTTCTGGGGGGTGGGGTGGGGCTAAAAGGGAGCTGATATCAAAGGGTGTGAGAAGAAAGAAAACGTTTTTAAGTGGCCAGCATGAATCCTAGAAAAAGTATGGTGACATTTTAGTGCTTACAGAATGAGATTTGTTCACGTGCACACACACACACACACACACACACACACACACAGATTAGTGTGGTCTAAAAGTACCCCCAGAACTAGACCATATAGTCAAAGAGTTTTCTTTGTCCTTTCATTTCAGCCTGTTCAACAAACCAGCCCCCCCACCCCTTAAATTTGTATTAATAAAACTTACATTAAGAATCTTGGAGAATGAAGTAGGGGAGGGAGAACATTTGGTAATACATGCAGTTGGTCTTGTATTCTTGGGCAGATTTAATGTTGATGGGGTCTCAATCTGTTCCTCACTCTAGTTTTGTCTATTATGATAAAGTACTTCTCTCAGGACAGCCTCTGTGTATGATGAAGCTGTGACCTTTAGGATTTTGTAATACCACAGACCCAGTCACCTGAGGAAATGTAGACTGTAGACTATGAACAAACCTATGCCTACGAGTGACCTGCAGCTTCAACTGGAGCATTTCCACCTAAAAGAGTTACTCCCTTTAATGGAGGGCATCTCAGGAGCTACAGGAGAGGTCTCTGTCTCTGACCACATAAGAATGATGTGTATAAGTTAGATTAGCACATGTTTATTTGTCTAGTGAAGATTTCTCAGTATATGAAAGATAAGCTAGATGACCCTCATGTGACATGAGTGATGGTTCTATGAGGGTATGGGAGGAGAGGGGGGTGGGAAGAGGGGAAAGGGGAACTGATAACATTGATGGTTGTGTAACCCCACCCAGTAGGATTGGAATGTGTAAACTATGTCAATCAAACTATGTTAAAATAAATTAATAAAGTTATACTTTCAAGGAGTGAGGGCAAAAAAAAAAACCCTGATAAGAATTATGTGTATGAAAATCCTCAGTGGGGAAAGGAGACAGGTCAAACGAACAAAGGTGGAGGATTAGAGAAAGCATGTGTGGAGTCCATGACAACATTCTGAGTCTACGTTTCCCATAACTTCTCGCACCCCTTGGCACAAGTATGTGTCTGTGCAGGTAGACGTTCCCCCAATCTCCTGAGTGAGGGGACTCTTAATATGAATGGGAGAGACAAGAGATACTGTGGCCTGCATGCAGGCTGGTAAGGGTTTCTTCCTACTGTTGTTTCTAGGTGCCTTTGATTCAGTTCCCAGCATAACATCAGGAAGTCCTGTGTCCTCCTTACAATTGTTGCTATGCTTCATTCCATCCTTCTGAACCAGATTATCTAGATAAAATTCTCTTTGTGTCAGTCAGACAAGGACTAGAATCATGGCAATAGAATCTTCTTCATATTCTTAGGGAATATTTACTTAAATAAACTTATTTAAAAAAAACTCTCAAAATTCCATTCTCACAGAGAGACATCTCTATGAGATCATGTTCTTCTGTACACTGAACAAAAACTAATTACTGTGCAAATATTCTCTGGTCACATGTCTGTTCTCTCTAAGATCTAGTTTTTAGTATGGATGAGAAAGATTAAGCCCTTAAAATGATTTTTGAAAGAAAATAGGAAATCAAAATGGTCTTCCCCTTGTTATACTTCTCCTGACTACATGCAGCACAGGACTTTAGATGTGATGGGCCATTTATTTTTGGCCTATTCTCATGGGGTAACAAAATTCATTTCAAATTTTTCCTTTCTCTCTTCAACTTTAGTGACTTCTGTTTTCCAAGGCTCAGATTCTAAATGGGCTGTTTTTACCATTATCACAGGTTTTCCTTCTCTTGCTGTAAATATACCTGGACTGCCTGGCCTGCAGAACGCTGTTAGCTTCATAACTGACATCATAAATGTATGTGGATTGTTTAAATGCAAGATTGCCTAATGATACTATAACTCTTTCCTCCCATTGATTAAAGGGATTCTTTCATCTTAGTAATCTTTATTTTGTGAGGCACTCAAAAGACCTATATGATGGGCATAAGGAGAGGCTCTGTCAGACTCATTTTTTTTAACTGCTTATTCTAAGCTTCATGGAAAAATGCAGCTAGCCAGCATACCCCAGGAAGCCTTCACACAGCCTTCTTCCTTTCTCTACCTCCCTCTCACAGCAAGCTCCCAGGAACAAGATTTATTCAGGCTGGCCCAGAAATATCCATCACATACGCTGTTAATTGACTTAAATTTTATTTATTAAGGGATCTTGCCATTATCTAGTATATGTTAAAAACTGATTTTTGGTCATTTTGAACCAAGCAGCTTTTTCTTGTGAATCCCTGCCTTCTCTGTTTTTAAACTCTAAAGATTCCCTTTCCTGGAGGAAGTGCTGTGGGGAAGCCTTACCAGGTATGGCCCACCCTGCCAGGATTGTTGTGTTCCTTCAATAAATGTTAACAGAATCACCAATTTGCTTATTGCTACTTTGCAACATGTGAAAATTTTCTCCCTTTTACTTTGTATAATTTTGAACTATTTTCTTTTCTTGTTCTAAAGTTTTCCATTTACTGGGTTTTGTTCTTGTTTTTGTTGTTTAAATGACCACTAGTTGGCAGTCTACCCTCAAAACATAAGCCAGTGACTTTGCCTTGTTCTCTGATATTTCCCAAGTGTTGGTGCTGTGTTTGGCTATAAAGAGCTACTCAAAACTGTGTTAAATGAATTATAAAAATAAATGCATTATTATCCACACTAAAGGAACTCCACTAGTATAGTGGGCCACAAGTTGGACTGCTAACACATTCAGCCAGCAATTCAGTCCCCTGAGTTCTTCTGAGGGAGAAAGGTAAGACTCTCTGCAGAGATTTACAGCCTCAGAAACCCACAAGGGCAATCTACTCTGTCCTATAAGTTCATGAAGAATCAGAACCTATGCAATGATAGCATGAACCAAAATTGTGTAATTTGAAATAGCAAAAATAAGTATTACTTTTTTGAATACTATTGTTTGAAATCCTAGCAAAAAGAAATATATCAGATAACTAGTTACTTTTAAATATTTCATCTTTTTTTAATTGGAAAAATAATTTTAACTATGCACTTTTGAGTTCTTCAAACAAAATGATAATTATTATATGTGTAAAGCATTGCTTTTTATGTATCACTGGTATATAAAACTATGGATATTGTCCTTACTAATATTCTTTACTTTCTATGTAAAAATTAGCCAATTAAGCTCTTCTCATTTTTCTTTTGAATCCATATATTTTCCTAGGGTTGATTAACACTTTTTTGTGTATTTATTGTTTAAAATTGTGAATTTATCAGAGAAGTTTCTGCAGACATACCTGCTATTTAAATAAATCATTTACCCTTCCCACTCAGGATATTGATACTAACCCCAACCCCCAAGTCCCCATAGAAAAATAAATAGATAAATAAAACTCAAAATCAAGATTTTCTACTATGCCAACCAGCTAATTTTATTCTAGTTCATAGAAACTCTGTATAACAGGGCATAAATTTCCTGTGTGCTTCAGAGGCTGCAAATCTTCACAGGAATAGAAAGTCTCATCTTTCTCAGGCAGAGTGGCTGGTGGTTTTGAACTGCTGACCTTTCAGATAGCCCTACTGTAGTTCACTATACCACCTATTAACCAACCAGAAGAAGGAGAAGGAGGAGGAGGAGAAGAAGAAGAAGAAGAAGAAGAAGAAGAAGAAGAAGAAGAAGAAGAAGAAAAGGAAAATAAATTAGCAAATAATCATAGTGCTTAATTGGAGATTTAAAATAGCCTATCTCTAGAGTCTTTGAATCGATTTTTCCTTTTAGATATTAGCACTTGAAGGCAGACCAATTGTTCCTTTTAACTATGTATGATTGTGTGTCAGATTAGTTCTGGGCTCTGGGAGGTTTTCAAAGGCATCTCAACTGGTCTTTCTTATCTGAGTAGACCTTAACCACCATCCTTAAAGGTCAAGCATGTGAGCTCTGCATTACCCATTTTTGTATATAGTGCTCCTAGGCACTCAATCAGTTTTCTCTTTGACAAATAATTATTTAGGTAAGAGTATGGTGTATTCAATGAACATCAAACACAGATGTCTGGCCATAGTTCCTTTCTTGCCTCTTCTGGGTATATACCCAATAGGCGGGTTGTTGGTCCTGTGGTAGCTGAATTTATCTTATTAATGCCTTATTAATGTCTTTGCATATCTGTCTAGATAAGATAGGAGGAATAAATAATTCAGAGATGAAGTTTAATGGACCAGTGGTACCATGGGGGATATGGGAGAAGAGTGGGAGAAAGAAGGAGGGTGCTAGAACCAACCCAGTGACAAGGGAACACATGTGAACTAAAATCAGTGGAAAGCAGGGTGTAAGATGCCTAGTGGGACTTAATCAAGGAAAATGGAGCAGCAAGGAATTACTAAACATGAATGAAGGCTGAACATGGTGGTGGGATAAGAGAAAAGGAAAAGGAAATAGAGGAAAGAACAAGGCAAAGGACATTTATAGAGGCCTATATACAGGCATGTGTATATTTATGTATATATATGTTATAATATAATGAGAGGGGAATAGAACTATGTACTCATATCTATATGTTAAGAATTAAGGTTGCAGATGGACACAGGGCTCTAACTCAAGTACGCCTTCAACACAAGAGCTCTTTATTCTAATCATCCGGCAATCTGTGATGTTCACCTTCCCGACACAATTACTGATGGCAAAGCAGATGCATAAGCAAACGTGGTGAAGAAAGTTGATGGTGCCCAGCTATGAAAAGATATATCATTTGGGGTCTTAAAGATTTGAAGATAAATAAGTGATCATCTAGCTTAGAAGAAACAAAGCCCACGTGGAAGAAGCACATCAGTCTGTGTGATCATGAGGTGTCAGTGTGATCAAGTTTCAGGTCTCTAAGATCCAGAAAAGAATCATAACCAATGTGAATGGGGGTGGAAGGAGAAAAGGGGTATGGAGTGAAGATCCAATGTCTATCTGTAGACAATTGGACATCCCCTCACAGAAGGGTCACAGGGAAGAGATGAGCCAATCAGGGTGCAGTATAGCACTGATGAAACACACAACTTTCCTCTAGCTCTTTGTTTCTTCCTTCACCTCACTATCATGACCTCAATTCTATCTTACAAATTGGATTAAAGCAGAACATGCCCACTGCTACAGATAAGAGTCCGCAACACAGGGAATCCAGAATAATAAAGCCCTCAGGATCAACTATGAGAGTAGCAATCCCAGGAGGATTAGGGGAAGGTGGAGGGAGAAAGGGGGAATCAATCATTAGGATCAATCTATAACCCTCTTCCAGGGGGAAGATGAATGGAAAAGTGGATGAGGGGCAACAGAGGACAATGTGAGACATAAAAATAATAATTGATAGCTTATCACGGGTTCATCAGGGAGGATAGTGGGGAAGGGAGAGGTGAGAAATGGGGATATCAGGGGCTCAAGTGGGAAGAAAACATTTGAAAATAATGATGGCAGCATCTGTGCAAATGTGCTGGACACACTGGATGAATGTGTGGATTGTGATAAAAAATGCAAGAACCCCAATAAAAGTATTTTATTAAAAATATACAGTGCTCTCAAGTAATTTCTCTTGCAGTTTGCTTTGCAAGTGAAGGATGGAGAGGTCTATAAGATTAATTGAGTACTTGTAAGGTAAGTTGCTTCAATGAAACAATAACCTGGACAACTATGGAAGCAGGTAAAGTGCTTCAACTACTACACTTAGATTTGTGCTAACCTGAGACTAGCATAAAGGACACGTCGACTTGTTACATGGCTCAATTTATGCCCCATCCTATTACTTTTTGCAAAATGAACGCTTACCTCACTAGCCATGAGTCAGGATGGACGAAGGGATAATGAGCAAAACCAAATGACTTGTTTTCAGATTTGTCATCAATGGATTTTATTCCATATTCTCCATTCTCTGCAGGAAGCTGTTTGCTCTAAATAGCTAAACTTTCTTCTCTACTTAAGTAACAAAATTATTCTTGACCGTTATAATTTTACATGGGCCCTCAAGTAAATGTCAAGTTAAAGTAGAAACACAATTAAGCTTGCAATAATTATAAAAATTTAATAAAATTATACACATGTATATTTGAGTCTATATATTAATTGATCTACATTATAAAAATAAGGTAATAAAGTGACTAAATAGCTTTTAAAATTAAAAATGTTAATCTGAATGATGGTACTTAAGAAATGAGGAAATTTAATCAACTAAAGCACTTGAAAGGGGAAAAAAAGGCCTAGAGTAATTTCCTCATATCATTTGGTAATTAGAAATCATTTAAATAAGCAAGTATATAAAATGTAATCAAAATAGCTTAATAAGTACTTTAATAGTACTGTGAGAATTAATGACTTAATAAAAACTGATTAACTTGCAATTCCAGATATTTAAAATAAGATTATTTTTGCTGTATCCTCCAAATATAAATTCATATTTAAAGTGTTTCATTAAGAATGTAAAATTGTGCAGAATATGTATAGTGAAAAAATATAACAAGTATATTTCCTAACAGAAATATGTAGATGTGATAAGAAAGAAAATATAATGGACTTCAGCACGGGTATATGATAGCATGGGGTGATTTCAATTAATTTAGAAAAAAGTAGCTATATAAAATTTTCTTAAAATGGTAATACCTTTCAAAAGGAAGTTTCTTAGGAAATATAAATATATCTTTAAGTCAAATAACCTTTAAGTTAGTATAATAACCATTACAGAAAAATAAACAAAAGTCAAGGTAAATAATTACCTAATAATAGTTCATCATAAAGATGTTATCAGTGCACTGGACATTTCCACCCAGTTGTTATTTGCATGAATAATATTACATATAAATCCTATATCTAGAGTTATTAAAACATGCTGTTTTTCAAGTCTTCTGCATAGCAATTATTTCTTGTAATGATATATATTAGACTTTCATTTTTATTTAAATGATTTAAGTTTTATATTTATAGTTTTAAGGTCATTGTTTTCAAAGTTTTTAGTTATTGCTTTCTACAAGGTATTACAACATAATTTTGTTTTGTTTATTTTCCAGGTAGCAAATATTTTGTTTTGTTTATTTTCCAGATAGCAAATATAATTTCCAGATAGCAGGTATATTCTCAATAGCATGAATCAATTAAAATAATTGAGTTTGGGTAAATACGTATTAACATCTACATCACACAAACTGGTAGTAAAAGAAAAATGTAGAAAACAGATCTACAAGCAAAGAAAACTTGTTGCTCTTTTCCTACCAATGAGTTGCCTTTTAAACTAGTTATTCATATGCAATGGCTATTTCATGCTCATATGGACTAATTTCCTGTCCTATTGCTGCCACTCAAATGTTCTTTCAGACTATTGGCATAGCAGTGACGATTGGGTCAGCAGTTTGAAGCCACCTGTGTCTCCACAGGGGAAAGATGGGACATTTTAATCCCTGAACTGTTATTCTCAGAAAATCACAGGAAATATTCTACCATGCCCTAGAGATTCGCTATGAGTCAGAATTGGCTGCTGGCAGTGAGTTTAGCATTTTATTAGAAATCAGTTTAGATAGCTTTATTCCCTAAATAAAGAAACAATATGAGTTAATATTCCTTTTTTTTGTCAGCAAGACAATATTTTCTTTATTTTAATTTTTCCTGAGGTCAACACTTTATTTCTTACTCAACCACTTTTTCAAAGAAACATATGAATTATAATCCTGATGACAAAACAAGTGCTCTGTAATCCAGTAGGTTTATTGCTCTCTGCTTTCTTTGTTTATTTTCCTGAGTAATGGATAAGTTCATAAAGCACTATAAAATAATTAAAAGAAAAAACTAAATGAAATCTCTCTTCAGGTTCTTTGCACAAAGATGATAGAGTTAATATTTCTTTAGTAAGATCTTTTAATGTTCAGGAAAATATCTAAAGATAGCATACATGATAAAGTCATTTCTCTCTCTCACACACTGTAGTTTGCAATGTTTTTGACACATGAGATTTTTTTTTAAATTCTGGTATGGGAAAGGTTTTACTTCCCTGTGGGCTTTGTTTAAGAGTAAATTATCTCCACGTGGTTTTACCACTTTTCTACCTAACTTTAGTTTTATTGTATTGAGAATTAATACATATATCACAACATTCCATTGTTCGATCATATCAAACAGTATTGTAGAAATGCTACCACAGTTTCCAAACTTTTTTTTCCTTCCTGGACTCCTTGAGATCGCCCCTTTTTTACCATCTACCACTTACCACGACTGCACCCTCCATCCCTCCCTCCCCCCAAATCCTTGCCATCCCTATATGTTCATCCATACTGGGTTTCATGTACAGAAAAAAAATAACACAAATTCAAATGGATGACCCCCAATGACATAACACATTTAAGACAAACCCAATATGAACAAACAAAACAAAAGTTAGGAAAATGTTGAAAACCATATCAGCTCCAGCCATGCATCAGAGGAGGGTAGAGGCGGGGTCAGCTGTGAAGGTATTAACTGTTCAAGTTAGATTTATCCCTCTGCTCTTCTGTGGTCATCTCTCCAATGAACTCTGTTTAGCTACCACTTCCCTTCCATCCCTCTAATAGGGACATCACCAGAGGCGGTTTCCTATAGAGTTCCCACAACGTATCTTAGAATGACACTATCATCCAGAGACTTTTTCAAATCATTTTCTCAAAATTTAGGCTCTGATACGCTTCCCTCCTGTGACTTCAAATGAGAACATTTACAATCTCTCAGCAACTGATGATGCTGTGCTTCTTCCATGTGGACTTATTTGACATCTCACTATGATGGCTGCTTGTTTAGGCACACGGTTTTAAGAACTCAGGTGCTTTCTTTTTAAAATCTGATAGAAACCATATGACTCCTTTACTGCATTTTATTATAGCAACCATATCTCTGTGTTCCCTTCCTGAGGTTAAGTATTGAACAGGGACATGATGTAAGGACGAATTGTTCTCAAGTTGGAGCTAGGTCCATAAGGTCACCAGATGTCCCACTTTTTAACAATGTGTCCATGTCCTGCAGCATTTTAAAATAAAATAAATATATTAAAATATTAGTTTTGCGTTCTATGAAAAGCTTTGTTGCGCCATATAGACCAAATTTTTAATCAAGACCCCACTCCCAACCCATTGGAGTCCCACTTAAAATATGGTCACTTTAATTAGGATTTTCTAAAATCATTTTATTGGAAGCTCATACAGCTCTTCTCACAATCCATACATACTGCCATTGTGTCAGGCACATCTGTACATATCTCACCATCATCATTCTATTTTTCTTTTTTTAAATTTTTTTTTCTAAATTGGGGACTCGTACAATTCTTATCACAACCCATACACCATAAAATGATTTAAAAATCCTAGACTTTCTTTCTCATATTGGACATATTACGAAGATAGACCAATCCTTGGAAGAGGGCATCGTGCTTGGCAAAATAAAAGTTCAGAAAAAACAAAACACATTTTTGAAGGAGAGGATTTACACAATGACTACAACAATGATCTCAAGCACAACATGTCTGAAGTTAATTCGGGATTGGGAGTGTTTCGTTTTGTTGTACACTAGATCACTGTGAATCTATATAGACTTTGTAGCACTTAACAACAATGATTCATCTGGGTAACAGGAAGTACCAGCCCCAAAGAGATATGCAACCAACTGTCTGTAGGTAGTCATGCCAAAACTATTTTATGGCAAACGATTCTTTTTTAAAATCATTTTATTGGGGACTCATACAACTCTTACCACAATCCACACATACATCCATTGGTCAATCACTTCTGGACAGACCCTGAGTCCTAGGAACTGGAGGAGCCAGAGGAGAAGCCCTGTGGGCCTGCCCTAATGGAACCAGACCTCTGAAGTCGGAAAAGCCACAGAGAGAGCCCTGCCAGTGCTGAGATAATTCTACCACCACTGGATGCACAAGACTCTGCCTGTGATGGTCCTGGTGTCATTGCACATGCTTTGTGAGTTAGAAGGAAACTTTATAGATTGGACTAATATTGTACTTATGACCTGTACCTGGACTGGGTTGGGATGCTTTCTCAATGTTCCATTCCTTTCATATATAAACCTTTCCCTTATATTAAAGTGACCAGATGTCCCACTTTTTAACAATGTAACAATGTCCCATGGCATTTTAAAAATAAAATAAATATATTAAAATATTATTTTTGCACTCTATGAACATTTTTTTTGTGGGCATTACTGCCTCTGGTGGTTGTGGGCACTACCCAGTGCCGCTCTTGAGAGCTGCCGCTGGATTTGAGCCGCCAAGCCTGCAGGCTGCAGTGCCGCACTCAACCACTTATGCCACTGGGGTTCACCCTCACTCTATGAGCATTTCTGTTGCTCCATATAGGCCAAATTTTCAATCAAGAGCCCCACCCCCCACCCCCACCCCCATCCCGGGTCAATGGTGTCTCGCTTAAAATCTGGTCACTTTACCTTGTATCCATATGCATGTTTATGAATTTGTTTCTCTACTCTACCCGGACTAAAACAATCAGCTTTAGTGAACACACTCCTATATAAAATTTTTAGCAATGATGTTTCATTACATTGAAATCCTTTTTCTATATGCCCTCCTTGCTCCCAAATTTCCACCCAGTCCTGGCTCAAATGTCACATTGTCAACACTTTTATCGTCATACTCCATTTAAAATGGAAACAACTCTCTCAGTATTTCCAATCATTTTTAATCATATTGTATTTTTTTTGTTTTTGTTTTTGAACTGCCAACCCAGTGGGCTGCAGTCCCGCATACAACCACTACACCACCAGGGCTCAGCCAACCCTATATTATTTTTAAAAATACATTTCCCCCTAAAATCCATCATCTTTTTGTCATAAAGTATGATTTTAATTTTATTTATTATCTGCTTTAATCCACTATATAGCAATCATGTTGGATGTGAACTCTCTGAGTGTAGAGATTTTTGGTTGTTTTGTATATTGATGTATCTTGGGCTAAAAATATTGCCTAGAAGAAACCTTCTTGATATCTTTTGAATGAGTGAGAATGTTATCCAATTTATAAAGACTTACAAAATAATGTATTTTTATCTTAACTATAATTCTATGATATATAGTTCTAATTTTTGCATGACTCCCTTAAGTAATCTTAAAGCTAGCAAACTAACAAAAGATCAGAAATGACAAGTTTAGTGACATATTTAAATATTTACTCAGAAGGTGACTTTCATTTCTTTTTAATGAAACTGAAGTCCTTCAGAGAAACATAAGTGATTGACAAGCTGCCCTTATTTTTATTCCCATGTCCACTTCCATCTTTGTTTAAAGCAATAGTAAAACATTTGCCATTCATAATTAAATAAACTATCAAAATTTAAAATTCATTCCAGAAAAGAGAAAACTTAGTGAAATAGAGTTATGGGTAGAAAAAACACCATGATTTTCTCTGTCTCCTTGAAGAATCTTTATGGTAAATATGTGCTCGGTATGTCATTTGGGGACAGATGAAAGTCGGATGCAAGACCATTTTGGAAGGATCCCAAATACTTTTAGAAGGTAGAGGTAAAATGTCCTTGGTTCTGATAAAGAGATATGACTGTCAAATGGCCCAATTTGCAATTCTTTGGTATACAAATGTCCTGGGAGCTATTAACTGTTAGGGAAATAATCACTATTAAGAAGCATCAAATACATCCTGGGTTATTTATATTATCAATATCTTAGAATTAGCCCTTCCTAGTTCAATAGATTTCCATTTTCATCCATCAGTACAGTATTTCATTGTGAATTTAGTACATTTGGAAAAATAGTTTCTGTCTTTAGAATGAAATGAATCATTTCAAGTAAAATCTGTGATGTGTAAACAGAGAAGAAAAACTCACTAAACAGTCAAATAGGTCTTTATGATGTAAAATGACACTTTATGATGTAAAATGTAAAATGATGTAAAATGGACACTTACCTCCTTGATTTGTTGGGCAGAAATATAAGGATGAAATAACTTTCCAGGAGGATTGGGGTGAAGATGGGGGCAAAAAGGGGGGATTGATCACACAGATCAATATACAACCCCCTCCCAGCGGGGGATGAACAATGGAACATTAAGTGAAGGGTGACTGAGGATTATGTAAAATAGGAAAAAATATTCTATAACTTATCAAGTGTTCATGAAGGTGGACAGGCAGGGGAGGGAAAAGAAAGAAATGGGGAGTGGTTATCAGGGGCTCAAGTGGGAAGAGAATGTTTTGAAAGTGATGGTGGCAGTATATGTGTAAATGTGCTTGGCAGAATGGATGAATGTACAGATTTTAATAAGAGATGTAAGAGCCCCCAATAAAAGTATTTAATTTTAAAAAGAATTAAAAAATAATCCTTTGTCACATATTTGTTGATCCATACACTCTTTAGTTTTGCTTCAATTTGCTTTTTTATTGGGTACCTATAACAATTCAGTTTGATTTTTTTGCTATATTCAACCACTTCCACCAGTAATTTCTAAGGGTCAGCTGTTAAAAATCTCTGTGACAAACTGCTCACCCAGCATTTCTCCGAATATAAGGTGGGGTTTGTATACGCTCATTTTTTCTCACATTGGCGATTTATCTTTTCAAAGGCAAGGGCATATTTATTGGAGTGCTGACATTAAGTTAAATATTATTTTCACTTTTGTCAAGAAAGGATGTCTCACTGAGAATACATATTAAATATTTCAACTACTAGTTCTAGTAGAAACTTTTTGAAATAGATTTCAATGGATTATACTAATTATTTAATATACTTTTAGAGTTCTATCTATATTTGCTTTGGAACCGCTACACAATTTTATCAAAAATTCTAGGAGGTTGCACATAAGATATGCTTTTGTAATGTAAATTTCTAAGATGTTGATATACATTTGAAATTTAAATAATAAATATGTATATGTTTCTGTGTCAAAATTGGTATTTTAATCACTCTTTAAATATTTTGACATATCAATATTTGCAGTAAGTCTTCTATCATTCTCAGATTTCTTCAAATATGATTGTGTGCTCATGTAAAGAGTTAACTATTACCAGTTATGCATTTTTTATATTTTTATTATTCTACATTTTATATATTAACTTATAGGTATGTGTGTGCATATGTGTATTCATATACATGATTTTACCAATATATTTCATTTCATTTGTTTTGTCATTTTGTTATTAAATTCTATTCAATTTTCATTTACTATAGTAAAGAGTTTGATAAAATTTAATTATTCTTTGAGTGATTTATACTGCTACTTCAAAAAAATGCTATTTTGTAAAATGTCTTCATTCTTGTTTTATATGTCTATTTTAAATGTTTTAGTCTTGCACTGAGTTTTGTTTCCAGATTATATATACTACTGCTACATTTAAACTCTATCATGAGAATTCAGATTGTTTTGTGTTTGCAGTTCTTTCCTATGTGAAATGTTTTCATAATAATCATTGGTTTTAATATAGTTGTAATTATATCCGAATAAATGCCAGAATCGTTTTATAAAGAAAAAAAATCTTTATATTATCCCAGGTAATAAATATGGTAGTATGAAAGCAAATGATCAGATAATCTCTATTTTCTGAAGAAGAATGCCTCATCAAGACTGGAGGGAGGCATCTTGACAAACTGCCGTGTGCAGGTGACACAACCTTCACTTGCTGAAAAAGTAGGGATTGAAGCACTTGTGGATGAAGATCAAGAATTGCAACTCAATGTAATGAAAACCAAAATCCTACAACTGGACATATAATAACACCATGATAATTGGGGAAAAGACTGAAATTGTTAAGTATTCCTTCTTGTTTGGGTCCACAATCAATGATCATGGAAGATAACAGGGAAGTGACCAAATGAGGTATCACATTCGGTAAATATGCTGCGTAAGACCATTTAAAGTGTTGAAAATCAAGCACTTTACTTTGAGGTCTAAGATATGCTGGACCCAGTCAAGAGATATACATATATATGTCAATTAAAATAAATACACTATGGAATTTAGATAGGAATACATTTCAGGAAAATTTCTCATGTATTAACTCAAACTGCATATTACATACAAAAATAAATGTTTTAAAATAATTTGTTTTCTTAAATTGGATTATATAAAAGACTACAAAAGATTATATCATTTTAATAGATGAACAGAATCATATAATTTTTTTATTTATAATAAATCATTTTATTGGGGGCTCATACAATTTGTATCATGATCAATACATACCTGAATTGCATGCAGACAGACCCCATTTGCACATTTGTTGCCATCATCATTCTGGAAATATCTTCCTTCTACTTAGGCCCCTGGTATCAGCTACCCATATTTTCCCTCCCTCCCCAATGCCCTTCCTCCATGAAAACCTAATGATCTACAAATTGTTATTATTTTATCATATTATACACTGTCTGATGTGTCCTCTCAGCCACCTCCCCGTTGTCCATATCCCAAGGAGGAGGTCATATGTAGATCCCTGCAATTGGGTCCCCCTTTCTACTCCACCTTCCCACCAATTTCCTGGTATCACCACTTTCACAACTTGTGCTGAAAGGATCATCTCTCCTGAATTCTCCATGTCCCCAGCTCCAATGTACTTCTGGTCTAGCTGGATTTGCAAAGTAGAATTGGGATCATGATAGTGAATGGGAAGAAACATTTAAGAACTAAATGAAAGTTGCATATTTCATCATTGCTACACTGTACCCTGATTGGCTCTTCTCCTTCCTACAACTCCTCTGTAAGAGGATGTCACTTCACCTATTTATGGGCTTTGGGTCCTCAATCTGTCCTCCCCCTCTTTTATAATGATATAATTTTTAGTTCTTTAATGCCTGATATCTGATCCTTTCAACACTTCATCATCACACAGGCTGGTGTGCTTCTTCCATGTGGGCTTTGTTGCTTCTGAACCAGATGGCTGCTTGTTTACTTTCAAGCCTTTAGGACCCCAGATGCTCTATCTTTCGATAGCCGGGCACTATCAGCTTTCTTTACCACATTTGTTTATGCACACATTTTGTTGTCAGTAATCATATCAGGAAGGTCGGCATGCAATATTATGCTTTTCTAGCTCTTTGAAACCCGATAGCTGATCCCTTTTACACTCGGTGACCGTATATGTTGATGTGCTTTTTCCACATGGGCTTTATTGCTTCTGAGCTAGATGACTGCTTATTTATTTTCAAACCTTTCAGCCTCCACATCATCCATTTTAAAATCACTTTATCAGGGGTTCATCCACCTAGTATCACAGTACATACGTGCATGCATTGTGCCAAGCACACTTGTTGCCATCATCATTTTCAAAACACTTTCTTTCTATTTGAGTCCTTGGGATGAGCTCCTCATTTTGACCTTCGCTTCCTCATGGACACTTGAACATTGATAA